>WTSP01019754.1:4579-106083 GCA_025331215.1 Actenoides lindsayi
CCAGTACTAGAAGTTTTGGGAACCATAGTATAGACAAGAATTCTCCAGGCAGGCATATTTCTTCAACATGTAGCCAAGCATTTGGAAAGCAAATCTAGTTGGTATATTGGCATAAATAACATCCAGCTTATGGGAGTTCTAAAACTACATCTCTGATCTTTTTTGTTGCTTTACCTGATTCAAGTGATATATTAAAACCAGTGAGGTCTGTATTTTACTTCAAATATGCCTACTGAAAAAAAACCCCAAAATAATGGCAAATAGAATTTCGGGAATAGTTAACATCAATGCTGTCTTTCTCAAAACTTCCGGAGTTTTTTTTGAGTTTCCAGCACAGCTTCCCTGAGCAGAGCATTCCAATGCCAAACTAACCTTGGAGTCAGAAATATTTTCTAAAGTGTGACCTAATCTCTTTTGATGCAGTGTAGGACAAGAGGTAACGAGCTTTTCTTAGTGAATGCAGGAAACAACAATCTTCAGGGTGTTTGACAGCATCATCTATCCACTCTCTTTTCTCAAAGAATGAACACTGTTACTTAAATCTTTTCTCATAGTTGATGTTTTGTAGACCTCCAATAGATATTATTATTCTCTCTGGGCTTCTTCCTGTGGGTCCACATCTTTGTAGAAGAACAGTGCTCGAGTCTGGGTACAGCACTCCAGCTGAGGTCTGAACAGCACTGGCTTCAACATATATTGCACACCTGCTTATACATCCCAGCAAAGATCCCTGGCTTTTTTTCTTATGACAGCAGAATGCCACTTAACCAGTTTCTCCCCAACTTGCATGTGACTTCTCTTGTGAACTTTTTTCTATGTCCATTGACTCTTAGTGAATTCTAATCTTGTTCTTAAAAAAAGTGTTAGTGGGCCTTCATATCTTGCAAATTTGGGAAGTGCACTCCCTATCCCATCAGCCAAGTCATTAATTAAACTATTGCATATTATCAGAACAAGAATGATCTTCTGAGATGAGGTGCTTTACTTTTAACAATTAGCCATCCAAAACCATGGTTTGCGCATGGTTTTCAGATCAGTTTTTAATGTCTTTGCAGTAATGTATGCTAGACAGTGTGTCCCTCCTTTTTCTATGAGATGTCATAGGATGCAATTTCAAAAGTCTTACCAAGCTCTATCTATATCACTTATATTGATTCTTTATTATTTGTCTTGGAATGACTCAAATGATGTGCTCAAATCATGCAACGGATCTGTTGCAGTATCAAAACCTCAAACCACTTCATTGTCTCTGCTCTGTTAGAATTGTTAACACGCTAAATTAGAATAAGATACAAGAGCTTAAAATGATGTCTAAAAGGTGAATGCTTATTGAAGCCCTATATTCTTTAATTAAAAGTCAAAGCTTGAATGAAAAAAAAATTGGGGGAAAATTAATTTTATACAGGGCATATATGTATGCACAACTTGCAGAGCTCATTGACACAATAAGAATGGCAAATACTTCACTGTGTTTAAAAAACCCAACCTTTATATGACTATACAGAACACAGACTAATCAGGGAAGATACAAAAGGATAAAGAATATAAATTATCTATTAAATGTTAAATGACAACTACTAAATGTCAAGGATTAAAAGGAAATTCCCCCTTTGAGCACATTAGTTTACAATTATCCACTTTGCCCATAAGACTGATTCCGCAAACAAGCTGCCCAGCTAAGCAGATTCTGCTGTTGCATATAAAATAAATAATGCTTTTAGTCTTTTTGAAGGTACTTATAAATGCAACTTAATACTAAGTGAAAGAAACAAAAAAACTGAAATGGCCTACCAACTTATGTAAGGACCGACATGTGGTTTCGTTTATCTTTAGAAGCAAGCCAGGGACAGATCCAGAGTGCGATTAAAAATAGTACAACATGTTCATGCCTAGCTGGAAGACAACAGAGATGCCAAACTTGAACTCAGAAATCAGAAAATAAAAATACAAAATACATTTTAACCTGAAAATTAACTCCTCAAAAGCCAAACAAACTTTGCAGCCCTGATAAACCAGTAGTGAAAACTCAAGAAACCTTTTACCTGATGAGACTCCAAAAATAGTCCATCAAATACTTAGAGTAATAAGAGTGAAAAGCAAAGGGTGAGGATTCAGAAATCCTATGTTTTATTCACAGTTCTGCTTTGGACCTGGGTACCCTACCTAAGCCTTAATTTATCCACCTCTAAACTGAAGTTTGTGAGACTTCCTCCTTCCCCATAATGTGGTCACTTGATGAAGTTTATATAATGAATTTTTCAAAGGTCTTTGTTCTTTCAGACCAATGTCACTACAAAAATGGAAGATGTGGCTTTAATGGGCTGAATTTTCTTTATTTTTGCTCAGTAACACAGAGATTCAAAACCAGACTTCAATCAAGACTGCCAATTACTGCTGTATTCTGCTCTGCAAGGTAAAGTTGATCTTACAGAAAAGCTTTTGAAGATACCAACCCTTTCCCTAAGTGATAGAAATACTGTTTTATTAATCTCCTCTCCTGCATTGCCTAGTTGGTATGGATATCCCCTCCACTTGGCATAGGAATGCCTCCCAGTTTAAATCGGCCTTTAGTTCTCTTTGTCTCCTTCTGTCTTCTCCACCTTGGCACACTCATGGTGGCAATGCTCTGCAAGTTCACCACAGCAGAAATGTCTGAAAAGTAATCCAAATCCTTTACTCAGTTGCATAGATGATAAAAAGTGCTGAAGTAGTATTGAAAACAGAGCAGCTCCCATTCCAGAAAAGAGAGGGATTACTCTGTAACACCCCCCAGAGTGACCTTAAAAGCGCCAGACCACCCAGAAGCTTTGTCTCCATTAGCATTTACATCTGCATTACCTTGATTGGAAATGTGGCCACACTCGCCGTGGCAAGAAAAGTTTTCCATCACCTCAGTAAAACAGTCAAAGCATGGATTTACCCAGAGGAGTGTGAAGGACAAATTCTCCAACTACCACCCTGCAATGTTTGTGAGTGTTCTGGGACATGTATTGGCTCAGCAGTGACATGGTGAGTGTAGGGCTTGTTTCATCCAGTCTTGGCTCACAGACTAAACCTCATGACTGAGGGAGCAATGAGACTTTCGATTTTGAATCCAGGTAAACAAACTCAGTATAGCGCGTATTCTGCAAAAGCTACCCAGGCTTTTTAGGCATGTTTTTTAAGTGAAAAGTTGTAGAAAACAGAGAATGAGAGGGTTTGTTGCAGTTCAGGTGGAAATGATTGGGCTTGTTGTTCATAGGAAAAGGCAAGTCTCGGTGTTTATCTCTGTTGGCTCACTAAGCTTACTGTTCTTTTCTCTTTTTATACTCTTTTTTTTTTTTTTTAATTTATTTTAACCTCTTAATCAAAATCAGCAAAATGAGCAAGTGAATTTCTGGGAGAAATGTTTAGTGTTGAAGTATGCAAGGGAAGAAAGCCAGAACTAGCTTTAATACATGACTGCCAGAACCACCTGGGTCATGGAGTAAAGTTCTCAGTTTTATCCTTTTCACATGTGTATCAAGTACTATTTTTAATAGCAGTAAGTATCATTAGGGTTTTTTGAAGTAAAACTAGCTAAATAAGAAAAAGAACTCATGTGAGCTGTTCCCTTTACAAAAAGAAATTGATGGGCATCAGCCATCTCAAGGTAATCCTTTTTTATGCACAAATACCAATAAATTTATTCTCACAAATACAGCAACAACCATTCCAAGTCCTTTCCAGACAATACCTAACTCAAAAGAATTTGCCTTTTCTAAACACTTTTTCCTGCACATGCTTTTCTGTCTGTTCTTAGTCTGCACCTCATTCATTGAATGTCCTTGGTCTCATCTTTCTCTTTCTCTCTCATACAAGCAGATACTTCCACAAATCTCTTTGCCTAAGACACAACTCAAGAAAATCCTTCATCCTTACAGTCGTAGTTGCATTCAGTGGTAACGTGGCTCTACACTTTGATTTGTGGTCCCCCTTCATATGAATACAGATAATGAGGGTATAGTTTCTCCCATCAGTTGCAGCACAGTTCAATCACTCCTCTAATGTTGTTGTAAATGATAAATTTCACCACAGCCTTGCATCAGTCATTACTGCATGTGTGTTATACTCTCAAAAGTCATATTCCAATGTAAGAAAAGATCCCTCTTTCTGAATTCTAACTCCTAACAAGTGCAGGAGACACTAATATACATTGTAAAGCACAGACTATTTATCAGCCGTCATTATTTCTCAATGTCCACAACAATACAAAATTCTGTTAACATAACTTCTTCATTAAAAAAGAACAGACATTACAGTTTTGTACCATCCTTTATGTACAAAAGGATGATTATGCAAATGGCTGTGCAATCAGATGCATTTTTAGTCAAGCAAGGAAATTATCTAATATCGAATACTTGACATTGTGCAAGAAATTTTGAAACCCTGGCCATCTTGCAAAGCAGAATGACACTGACTTCAGAAGAACCAGTCCATAGAGCAAAATCAAGCTCTTCTCTTTCTGTGATTGGCCTTTTGACCATTTAGCTTTCACTTACACTGAAGCTACATTAGCATGTAATAACTAACCTACACAGCCTGCTTCAGATGAATAAGATAAGCAGCACTTTGGAGTCGTAGGTCTTAAGTCAAGAGAAAGCTCTCCCAGTCAATCCAGGCATTGGCTTTTGAGCTCAGTTCTTGGATTCCTTATTCCTGGTTGCTTTTCTGATTCCATCTTTGGTCTGAGAAGACCCACACCATGACATGTGTGCTTTTGTGTGTCTGTGCTTTCGTGAGTCTGTGCTTTCCAGCAATAAAAGGATTGTTAAGGCTGGTAATAGTCACAGTAATAATAATATTTCTAATCCAAAACTCAGCAGTACCACCTAACAAAAGATGTTTATTTCATTACAAGGAAGTAGCACAGTGTTTCTGAATACGGTTTTACAGTTCTTGGAGAGTTAATCTGTTGGGGCAGCAGGGTTTATCCTGCAGACAAATTCATTTGTAATCCTCTGAAGTATTCTACCATGTGACTTGCAGAGATAAAAGAGTCTCTTTTAATGCATAGTTCCACAACCCACACTGAATGATGCTAAATACGGTGGTATCTCTCCCATTAGATTAACTTTTAATTATTGCAGTTTCTCTCATGAAAGAGACTGTAAGATACGATAGCAGCTCTCTACACACTCATTCTATGGGAAGAGGACATTTTATGTTAATTTACTTATTTGTTTAAGACAGGAATTCCAGCAGCAAGTGACAGTAAGTAGAAAAATAAAGCAAAACTCAATATATTCTCATCTGAGAAAATCTGACAGCAGCTCCTTTAAATACTGTCTTCTTTCCCAACACTTTAATTATTCATTTCAATAAGAAAATTCTTTCATGTCGTTCAGACCACATCTTAACCTAGTTATTTATTATGACATTTCTTTGGATATTGGCATTATGCATTTTCATTACAGATAAAGATGTGTGTTTGCTTGAAGTTTCAGTAACACACAGTATGAGTTAGTGGCTCTTCCAGAAACTTTCTAGTGTAAATGGGCACAAATATCAAGAGGAAAGAGAAGCAGGGAGCACAAATAAATTAAATAACTTGTATTCGATGGATTTCTACCATCTGTTGCACTGCACTGTCTTGTTAAACACCTGTGGATGATGTTAGCAGAAACTTGTCTAGTTACACAGCACTAAAATGTTTTTCTTGCTATGTGATTTATATATGTCTGAAGCACATCACGAGAACATGAATGCAAAATACACCATTAACGGTGATTATTAGTAGAGCTGCATATACAGAGGAACTTCTGAAAACTACTATTATAGATGAGACCTTTCTAACTCTTGTCTACCCTATATTTTTGTAAAACAAAAGAACCTCTTTTGCTCCTATTTCATGATGATGCAACAAGATTTGCTAAGGATGTCTATCAAGAAAGGTCAGAAGAAGGACAAGAAGTGATAAAACTAAACTCTTAATTGCAAATGTGAACTACTAATTTACTTCGCAAATGCATCCCTTTTTGGTAACCTTTTAGGAACACAGTGTATACAAATAGAATTTCTGCATGGTCTCTGCAATATGACACATCTTAGAGATAATTGCATGTGATAGCAAAAGTGTGAATATCTTAAAGTATTACTTGTTTATCATGGCTTGAAGAAATCTTCATTTGGATTAATTGTCTATAGTAAGACTCCATACAGATTTTAACTGGTCTCCCAAGATCTGCAAAATCCTTTCTTAAATACAAAATTGAAAAAAAAGAGTGGTTTATCATATAAAGAGCTCCAGAATTCTAGCAACAGGTTGCAGGTCTTTGCTTGTCACTGGGAGATTTTAAGAATTTGCTATAAAACTTCATTTGCTGTGGTGGACTCAGTTATGTTTAAAAATCTTATAAATGGTCATAATTACCATACATCTTGTGATAAAAACAATCATATAGTAGAGGGGAGGCAATACAAAGACAAATCCTTACAGAATTTTTTTTTTCCCCTTCAAAAATCTATATTTATTTATTTCCTCTATTATGTTATACACATCAGCTATTAGCCAATCAGTTGTCAGCTTTTTGAATGCGCTTCTTCACAAGATAATGTATTGAAGTGCTAGGGCACTACTCTAGATTGCCCAAGTGGCTCTTCGTAGCATAGGTTTGCTCATTCAACAGATTTGGCAGGAAGATAGGTTATCAGAAAGTACAAGAGAGGGGTTCCGGTTCTTACCAATAGGTCACAGACTGCAGGTCTCTCTGTTCTTCAGAGTCTGTTCCCAAGCTCAGTGTTTGATGGATTAAGCTTTACTGTATCAGATTGGAGGAAATAATCAGAATTATTTTTTAAAATTCTTTCTCTTGAATCTCTGGGAGCTAGGGCAGGCTTGTTCCTTGATAACTCCAGGCAGGTAATGCTCCAGAAAACCTATGTCCCCTTTTCTGTCAAAGTGCCCAGCGGTGCTTTACCCAGCTAATGCCTACTGGCCCAACACAGCGTATCTCTATATCCCAATGTTGTTGAAAACTCATCAGCGATGAGCAGCGTACAGCAATGAGGATTTATTGCTACAGAAGTTGGAGGGAGGCTGCATGAAAGAGCCCTGCTCATGCAGGTGTTTTGCCATGAGGGAGCAAACCCATCTGACCTTGACTGATCACTGCTGCCACCTGGGAGGAGGCCAGGAGATCAGCAACGTCCATGAAACCCCTCCCTTCATCCCTCTGTCTGCCAGCACCATCTCTTCTGCCCAAAGTGGCCGTTGGGCACCCTGCTTCCACTGCCACTGCAGCCATGTTCACTGGCCATTGGCATGTGGTGGACAGTAACAGGAGAATGTGGGACACTTGTGCTCAGTATCTTTCAGTTCCTGTTGCTCACCCCTGTGAGACTGCAGCCCAGTGGTGGAGGGGCAGAGGAACAGATGCCACAGGCCTCCCTTTGCTCTGATGCTTCACTGCATCTCTGCTTAGCTGTGTGCTCACTGCAGTGATGTCCTGTGCCTGGCTTCCTTGACAGCAGCCCTCTCGAAGTTCCAGCAGGCATTTCTTATACAGTGGGATTGTCACAGCTGTGTCAACATCACCCAGAAGCAAAGGACTGTGACTGTCATTAACCAATGTTTTCTCAGTCTTTAGCCTTAGCTGACACTTTTGTCAGAGATTGGGAAAAGCATTCACTGCTGTTTTCTTTCTCCTGAGTTCCCATCTTTATCCTCTGACTCTAAAACAGAAGGAATCTTCTAACATCTTGGGGAAAAAATCATTTTTTCAGAGCTCTGTAGCTAGTCCTTAGTGAACCAAATAAATTATTGTGATGACTTTCACAGCCCTTCTGTAATAAATGAGCTTTCAGACCCCACCATCAATGTGTTGTTAATGTTGTGGATTCAAAATACCAATATAGAGCTAAACTGGAGACTTGATTAAAAATGTAAGACTGCCTTAAAATTTACAGTAAACGTCTTCACTCACTTATGATAACATAGATATTAGTGAGAGCTAGAAGAGGTAGTAAGTTCATTAACTGGGAATTTTGCAGTAGTGGTTACAAGCTGTCACTTCTTCCCGCAGTCAGGTAGACCCGGACATCCTACAAGGGACTAGACCTCCAAATGTCCCCCAAAATGAAGGTACCATTAACTGGGAAGGGATGTGCCCAGCCGAGTCAGAGGGTGCACACAGAGGCCTTTGTTGCCAAGGGCTCTACACTAATCAAGCATGCTTCACTGGGGGAGGGGGGAAATGCAGAAGGAGAGATAAAAACATTGCCTGTCTTTAGGAAATATCCAGCAAGGATTTAGGGACACCTTAGTGATAAAAGAGGAGTATTTCCTAAAGAACAGGTCACAGTGGAGCTGCACAGCTGGAAACTCCTATTTATTTCTGCCTCTGAATGCACAGGAGCTCTAAATCTCGTGTCTTCTGCCAAACAGCTCAGAGCCAGTGGAGCAATTTCAGCAGCTCCAATCTGCAGGAAGATGGAAAAGCCGCCAGGAAAACCACCTGATACCGACTGACACACAGAGGTGCTATTATTTACTGCTCATGGAGACCAGTGAACGATAATACTCACCAAAGAAAAATGTTTTAGGTCTAAGTAATTATTTTACCAGTGACCTTAAAATATCCCTGTTGTTAGGAGTTTTCCTTGCAGAGGGCAGTCACTGTAATAGGATCAGGCAGTATGTTTCTTCATGCCAAGTCACTGAATGCTAAAATGATTTGTCATCTTTTGCCACAGGCCACTGCCTGACACACACATGCCACAGTCTAATGTATCGCATGCTTTGACATCAAAGTGTATTCCTTCTGCCGTTGCCAACAAGAACAAAGGCAGACAATGGCAGCAACTTATTTTCTTTCCGAGGGAGTTTTAATTAAATAAGCGGTCTCAAATAGCTTACTGGGACTAAGGCAAGGGGGAAAAGCCTTTCACCATAAAACGTATTAAATCTATAAATCTTGCTTATTCTCTCCGTCTGCAATTTTTTTTTATTTACATCACAGTCACATTATTTCATTCTCCATAGAGATTTATGGCAACATTATGTGACATCTTCTGGGCTTTCACAGTCTATCACCTTTTACAACTCCCTCATAATGCCATGGGTTATAAAAGATAGACTTCATCTCATTTTATGAAGGGGAAGGGGGGAAGAAGTCCTGTGCAGATCCTCTAGTCACAGAAAGGCTTTCTACATGCTGAAATCTACCATTATGAATAGGTTCATTGAATCTTTTGGTAACAGCAGCTCTGCCTATTTTGAGGGATGAGTGATTTCTACAGCACACCCCAGAGTCCTGATTTCCCAATTCAAATCAACAATGCAGCAAAGGTGTGCTCCAGGTGGGCTCGAGGGCATATGCAGATGGAGCATATTCCCAAGTTTGGTGGGGTTGTCTCAGTCTCCCCATTTAGATGAAACCAGTGCTATTCACTGATGGGTCTTCACAGGGCTGGCTAAAAAAGAGATCACTCTTATCAAGAGAAATCTCAGAGAAAAAAGCTCCCTTCTTGTCTATCCCATTTTGAGGGTGGGAACTAAAAAGTAGAAAACTGGGGGTACCAGCCAAAATGACGCAAGATTCTTCATTCAAATGAAACAGGTCCTTCCGATGGCAAGTGGCGTTATAATTATAGACTAGAAAAGAGCAAGATCAGCAGCTGCTGCTGCTGCTGCTGCTTGCGTTTGTTCCCTCTGTAACTGACAGGACAGAGTACTTGGCAAAAACAGACTTCCAGAAGTGGAAAGACATTTTAACCCCTGTTCTTGTCAGTCCACTCCTCCTGGGGCTCGGCAGCAGCAACCCCTTGCTTCAGGTTAAGGGAAGAGCAAGGTGACTATTGCAGACTCAAGGGGAACTTTATTTGGGACACCTGACGAAGAAGAAGGGTCTGGGATTTGCCTTTAGGCTTGGATTGCCAAATCAAAGCAGCAGGTCAGTGGATATAGCGTGATCTTAATATGCTTTTATAGTCGGCTTAGCTCAGATCTCTCTCGCTCACTTTCTTTAGTATGCCATAAACCAAGGAATAAGGTGATACAATGACAAGGGGTAGGTCTGCGCAGGGGCACTATTTATTTATACATTCCGTAATATGCCTTTCATGGTCAGTTAGGAAACCCTGATGGCTGTTATTTTTTACTGTGGTTTCTCTCTGAATCCTAATGCATCCTGCCAGGCAAAAACCCCATTTACTCTTGGGGTCAATATTAGTAGGGGGGTAGGGGGTGAAATTATTTTATTTTTAGGTGTTTGTGTCTAAAAGCTTCTGATGATCTTAGCAAAAGTGGAGTGATATATAACTCACATTTCAGCCTGTGATAGAGAAAGTTTCAGAAAGAGAACAAGCTCAGAGCAAGAGGAAAAACTGTCACAGGTATGAGCCAAAGTCTCTGCAGGCATTAAATGGGTGTAACTTGTGTTATGTCCTCAAAACTAGCAAACTCATATCAGCAGAAAGCCTAGCCCTATATCTGCTAATGAATTTAAGGGCAACGCAATTAATAGGAAAGTCTTTCATGACACCAGTGCCTATGGTATCTAACCTAATGCTCTCTGTCCTTCTTCCTGCAGCACAGCCAAAACAGTGCTCAGGCAGGAATGTGCTGGGGGGCATCCTTACGCTTTGCTCTTCCTGTCAGTCTCAGATTTAGCTTTTTAATTTCCTGTGACCATGAGTAATGGAAGGATTCTCAGTCAACATGCTGCCTTGTGAGCCAAGGGCTTGGGACCACAGTGCAAGTACCAGACCCAGTGCAAGACTTTATGCCAAACCTTCCCACTGGGGAAGGGGCTGCACCCAAGTGGTTGTAGTTGTTCCCAGGGAGGAAAAATGAAACTGCAGGTTTAAATCTGTACTTGCTATGTTGTGAAATCTAATTGGACAGATACATAGCTGTCTTTCATAGCTTCATATAGTTTAAGGGTTCTCAGATCACCTAATCTGACCTAATGTATATTTTAGGACGTTATGTTTTATCACCCTGACGTCCCTATATGAACCCAATGATGAATGCTCAATAAAGCATTTGCTTAACAGGAAGCTAAAATACAGTGCATCACAGGCATGGCAGGGCAAGGAAACCAAGTCACTGAAGCCTGAAGTTGCTGTAACAGTCCCACCTTTCTTTGCCCCGTTTCAGAGGCAGAAAGAAAAAGCTGCAGGAGGCCAAGCTAATGTGAAAAGTTTCTATTTAGAGCAAAAAGCATTAAGTAAAGTGCTAAGAGAGATGGCTGGAATCTGATTAAGTGAAATACAGTTGCTTGAGTCAAGCAGGCAAATTACACTTCATGTAGAAAACTATCCTAGTCTAAGGAGGGAGGGCGGGCGATGTGATATCCTGAATCCCATTGTTATTACAACTCTGAGATTGTGGCCAAACCCATCCGCTAGGCTTTGCAAGACAGGATTTGCTGCAGCTCTGTAGAAGAGGTAGAGCTCTTTTGTCCAATTCAGCTACTGGCCAGTTTCTGGCATTGACCAGATGCCTAGGATGACTCCTTCCTGAACCCCACATCCAGAAACTGACAGCCAAGGATTTGACACTAATCGCTGTCTTCCTGCAGAGCTGTAGATGCCATGAGGGTGCTACAGGCAATCTTGTTCCCTCCATGGCCTAGGACAGAAGGGACTGAACAGAAAGTTTCAGAGATGCCCAGATACCAGGGGAGACCAACAGAGCCACTCAGTCCCAACCCTGTATGTACCAGCTATGTGAATTCTTCCTGAAGGCCATCTTTTGTCAAACTATGTGCTCTCATCTTAAAGATCCTCAACCACAGAGCATCTGTCCAGTCCCATGTTTCAATATTTGGTTGCCCCCATAGTCAGCAATTTAAGTTTTATTTCAGACTGTATTTGTCTAACTTTATCTTCTAGTAGTTGCACAGTGTTACACTGGGGGTCTGAGTTCTTGCCAGGCTGTAAGCCCTCACATTATCAGATATCTTTTCTAGATCTAAGTTCCTACACACAGGCAGTCCCACTGGAGGTTTCCATTACAAATTGGATATTAGTGTGGAGATAGAGACGCCCTTCTTGACGTTATGTCTTAAACATGCATACTTCTCAGCATCAGCGGGCAAGGACTAAAGACCTCCTACAATCATAGAATGGTTTAGGTTGGTAGATCATGCACCAGTACAGGTTAGGTGTTGACCTGCTGGAAAGCAGCTCCCTAGAGAAGGATCTTAGAGTCCTGGTGGACAATAAGTTATCCACGGAACAGCAATGTGCCCTTGTGGTCAAGAAGGCCAATGATATCCTGGGGTGCATAAAGACAAGTGTGTCCAGCAGGTAAAGGGAGGTTCTATTCCCCCTCTGCTCTGCACTAGTACGACCACATCTGGAATATTGTGTTGAGTTCTGGTCTCCCCAGTTCAAGGGGGACAGGCAAACATTAGAGAGAGTCCAACAGAGAGCTACAAAGATGATTAAGGGACTGGAACATCTCCCTGTTGAGGAAGGGCTGAGAGACCTGTGGTTGTTTAATCTGGAGAAGACTGAGAGGGGATCTTACTAATGTTTACAGATATCTGAAGGATGGGTGTCAAGTAGAAGGGGCCACTTTTTTCAGTGGTGCCCTGTTATAGGATGAGGGGCAACAGACACAAACTGGAAGACAGGGAGTTCCACCTCAATATGAGGAAAAACTTCCTTACTGTGAGGGTTATGAAGTACCAGAACAGGCTGCCCAGAGAGGTTGTGGAGTCTCTTTCTCTAGAGACTTTCAAAATTCGCCTGAATATGTTCCTGTGTGGCTTGCCTGAGGTGATCCTGCTCTGGCAGGGGGGTTGGACTAGATGATCTCCAGAGGTCCCCTCCAACCCCTACCATTCTATGATTCTATGACTCTATGATCATCTATTTCCAATCCCCCTGCCATGACTGGGTACCTCCCATTAGACCAGGTTGCTCAAGGCCCCATCCAACCTGGATTTCAACACTTCCCGTGATGGAGCATCCACAGATTCCCTGGGCAACGTGATCCAATGTCTCACCACTCTCAAAGTGAAGGATTTCCTGCATATTTCCAATCTAAATTACTCTCTTCCACTTTCAAACCATTATGCCTCATCCTATCACTACAAGCCCTTGTAAGCAGGCCCTCTGCAGCTTTCTTGTAGGTCCCCTTCAATTGGTAGGACACAATAAAGTCTTCCTGGAGCCTTCTCTTCTCCAGGCTGAACAGACACAACTCTCTTAGCCTGTCCTTGTAGGAGAGGTGCTCCAGTCCTCTGATCATCTTCATGGCCCTCCTCTGGACCTGATCCAACAGCTCCATGTCCTTCATGTATTGGGGGCTCCAGAGCTGGACATAGCATTCAAGGTGGGGTCTCACCAGAACAGAGTAGAGGGGCAGAATCACCTCCCTCAACCTGCTGCCCAGGATACAGTTGGCTTTCTGGGCTACGATGATCCCAGGAAACTCAGTGTCTCATTAAGAGTATTTTTTAACCCCTTTCTTCCCCTGTTGCCCAGCCACAGACTTCTCCCATTGTTTATAAAGCCCCATTTCTGCTGCAGAATGGAAATCTCTGCTTCCATTTTCTTAAGTGTTGCATCCTGACCACAGGCTTTTTAGCAGAGAGAAGACTGCATTTCTGCATGCCAGTCAGACAGTTTGCCTCCTGAATTGAACTTTCTGGAGTTCAACAATGACACCAAAAAAATTTAAAGGTCTGTGCCAAGTCTCAGAAACAGGAAAACTATCATTTGGATGCTAAAGAATAAAACACATACATCTTAGAAAAACCAATAACACACACAAAAAAAAAGTTTCTGAGCCCATGTTGGCAAACCTTGAGCAGCCATTCTGCAGACAAGAGGAGACAGTGTGTCAGCAATAGAAGGCTTATGGTGTCTTTTCCCTGCTGATTCCCTTGGGGACTAAAAGAAAAAGTGGTACTTTTAAATTTTAATGGCTTACTTACTTTACTTTACTTTATTACTGAATTTTAATGGCTTACTTTCTGTTCTGCATCAGAGGCACAGCCAAGTTGCATAAAATACTGTCAAGCCATTTATTAACTAGGGGTTCAGATTTTTTTCTGAGAGTAAATGACTTGCAGTGACATCAAGAAAATACAGTCAACAATCGTATACACAATAACTACCTTGAGTCTTTGTGATTGTCTTAGCTACTCCCTTTCCTGCATGCTGTATAAAACTACTTTCATCCACATTTGGAATGGGGGGGGTGTGTGTGTGTGTTTGGAAGCACATAAGAGTTCCTGTAACATCTCCTTATGTTGGGTAAGCAAGTAACAAACCCAGGTAAAATGTTGACATGACTAGCACCACTGTAGTGATGCTGTGTTGCACTCTGCCTACCTGAGCAACCCTATGGGTTTTTTTGTGTGATCACGCAATGCTGAAGTATTGATGAGTATGCCTGTCTGCCAAGCCAAGAAATAACAGGGTTCCCTGGCTGATCTCAGCTGCTGTCATAACCATTAATGAAAGAGGCAGTCTCCAAATCTCATCTGGCTTTAGATGAGTATAATTACCAAAGCTAGCTAAAAATGCTGGCTCGGGAGGAAGGTGCATTTGTGGAATTTAGCTTTACTTCTGTTGCTGGAGTGATGACAAAGTTTAAAAAAACATTTCAAGCAAATTTACTTACTTTTCTTTGCTCACACCAGACTGGAGCAAACTGAGTGTAAGCAGAGGCTTCAGAGGTGTAACGTGTCCCTGACACTGCCACGCGGGCTGGTGGCCACATCTGGTGCTAGCTGATGCTTTTGAGTGGTCTTTGAGGTAAACCCCAAACATTGCATCAGTCAATCTGCAGGTCTCAACAGGGCTTGTAACTGCAACACTTTTATTTCTCTCTCTCTTTGTATATATAAACATAGACACAGCATGTATTTATGTATACATATACTATTGTATATATATGCACATGTATATCTATGTATCTGTCTAGCTGTACAAGGATGCATTCAGGTTAGGATATGCTGTCTAAAATGTTGTTGGTTTCCTACTTCTCTTCTACTCTTTCTAGGCACAGCCTGCCAAGACGATGACAGTCACTTATTCCAGCAAAGTAGCAAATGCCACTTTCTTTGGATTTCACAGATTACTCCTAAAGTGGAAAGGCAGCATCTACAAATTGCTGTACAGAGAATTTATTGTTTTTGCTACTCTTTACACAGCGATAAGTGTATTATACAGGTACACTCTTTCCAATTCACAGCTCATTAAATGTTACCCTGAAGTTTCACACTTCATAGTGTTAGGCTGATGAAGGGGAGGGGGAGAGGTTACTGCATAATTATTGTCTTTTCCTTGGACCTTTTCTAATGCCCTTTCCTTTCCACATTTGCTTTAATGTTTCAGAGAAAGCATGTAGGCTATAAATAAAATGCTGTCTATCATATTCAGCTGATTCTACTTTCATCCCAGAGTTGAGCAACCATCCTACTAAAGTTAGGCTAAATAAACAACCATAGCTAGCCTATGTTATATAGCTTTTATCGTTCTGACATCGAGTTGGAGGTGGCAAGTGTGCCTCTCTGCTTTAAATGATAAGTATAGACCTTTCATTCTACTTGCAGCACTGTGTCTTCAGTTGCTCAGTGGTAATTTCTTTAACAACCCTGAAAGGTAGTAATTTGAGAGCCAGGTTATATACTTAGGAAAAGCAAAGTTTTGCTTAACGCTAGGATGGCGTGGTAAATTTCATTTTTAAGCTTGCAGAGACCAGACATGGTTATTACCTGTGTGTCATCCAGCACTTGGGAGGGTCACGTTAGAAAAAGACTTGCTTATTCCAGCAAGGTGTGAATTAAACACCTGTATGACAGATGCAAGGCATCAGTTAGTACAGTGAAACTTTTAATTGATCAAGTACACTACACAGAAGCATCAAGATCATGATTCAGCTCTTACCTTGATCTGTAATTAGCCCTCAGTGTTTGCTTTTTATGCGAAGCAAGGAGAAAATGAGCTTCAGTTTGTCTGTGATGAATTCCAAAACGTTCGGTAATCTATACCTGTAAATGTAGAAAGAAGATTACGGCATTAATATGTAAAGAAACACCAGTATTGCACATTTATTTAAATTAATGTAGCTTTAATGAAATGATAGGCAATTAAAGACCATGATAAATATACCATGGAAAGCTTTCTGTATGCAATGCAGGTTTTATAGCGCAATTGTAGACAAAACCCACCACATATTTGTCATACGTTCCCTTTATATGAAATTGAAGAATAACTGTAATATTCATCTATACAAATAAAACAATTGTTTATATTTCAGCTTGTTGTATTTCATTAGGTATCTTTCTCCATGGGCAGAAGCTGCCATACTTCACTCATTTTCTATCATCTGGTGAATATTTTCCTTACTTCAAAATAAATAGTTCTGGTTTTAATATTGTGGAATAGAAAATGTTTATAGGAGGAAGAGTAAAAAAACCCTGCAGTAACAATGTAGCATTTTCAAATAAGGGTCATTAGAGATTGGTATCCTTTTGCAATCCAAGCAGAGCTGAGCATTTTTATTAAGCAGCCCTCTGAAAAAGGAGGCCAATCTCTACTTGCCAATTGACAGCTTGCTATCATCATTGGTCTGTATAAGATAGCCAAGCTAATTCTCCAGGTGTATTGATCCTAATTAGTAGTGCCAATCAAATTAGTCACAAGAAAACTGCAAAGGCGAGGGAATAATATTTTCTCCTCTAGCTTCTTTATTACATGCCAGAAGTGTTCAGCACTTTACCTTTAAGAATCCACTTGAAGACATTAGCCAGGGTTGCTCCTGATTGCACATACCTGATTATTTACATGTATTTGCAATTTATAGCTAGTGCGAGAATATTATGAAAGAACAGATACATTTTATTTTTGCTGCAGATTTTTTCTTACAGGTAGCCAAAAACGTTTCTTTGAAAAGTTATCAATTTACTGTGACAAATACGCTGAACAAATCCCAGTAACCTTTGTGCTTGGTAAGTACCAGTTACATGTGAAATTATTCTCCAACACTGTCTCTGTTCAGGCATTTTGTGAATGTCCATGCGTGGAAGCATTGCAGAGCTAAGGTCATATGGTATGGGTGTTTACAGGCTCACAATAAAATCATCAGCTTCAAATAGGTCTCCTTAAATTTGAGTTGTTTTTCTCACATCAACAGTTATGCTCATGTTCTTAATATACCAACAAAAGAGTAAAGTTTCCATGTGTTTGTTCATATAAAGAGATATATATATAGTGCTCACTAACACTGATACATTGTGCCTGATCTTTCAAAGCACTAAATCCACTCAAGGTTTACTACAGAATAGGAAATTTGAGAGTTGAGTATGAGATACTCGTCTGGAATGGGCCATAAAGTTGCAGTGTCTATTAAATAATTAGCATTGATTACATCCTGGGTTTTGACATGACTTACTGCATTTATTCTGGGAAATGTAGCAGCTTAGTGATATGAATAACACTCTGCAAACTAAATCAAAGTAACCTAAACAAAAAACCTGATAGGCACTGGAGTTTTGGTTTTTTTTCTTCTAACCCCCAGGTTTCTACGTTACTTTGGTGGTGAATCGCTGGTGGAACCAGTTTGTGAACTTGCCATGGCCAGATCGACTGATGTTCCTCATCTCTAGCTGTGTCC
Source organism: Actenoides lindsayi (assembly GCA_025331215.1). Lineage (NCBI taxonomy): Eukaryota > Metazoa > Chordata > Aves > Coraciiformes > Alcedinidae > Actenoides > Actenoides lindsayi. Next base: position 22,179 of record WTSP01019754.1, read on the forward strand.
AGGGTAGAGATGAATATGGGCGCTTGTTAAGGAGGACTCTCATGCGTTATGTGAATTTAACATCTCTGCTCATCTTTCGCTCTGTGAGCACAGCTGTGTACAAAAGATTCCCCACCATGGACCATGTGGTAGGAGCAGGTACTGGAGTCCTCCACCTCCAAATTTCTTTCCTTTCCCTCAGAGAGGGTGGCACAGGAAGGGAAGGAGCCAGACTCATTTTTTCTTTCCTCTTTGCCCCCCTCGTGTGCCTCATACTAACCCATGTCAATGCTACCACGTTTTTGTCAGTCGCTTAACTAACGTGCCCGTAAGTGTGCATCTGTAGTGCTCTTAAAGTCTTCATCTAGCAACGCTATAGAAATCAAATGAGTTTGAGGCTGTTATGTGGATCTGTTCTCAGAAATTATGGAGGCAACAGGCCTGCTCCAAACACACAGGCATATGGAGCAGGTACAACATTCTCCAAGGCATGAAAAATAATGTAGTTGTCGTATAGTATGATGCAGTAGGAATAGTGACTTGTTATATGGCATTGCCTCGATGTCTAGGATGTAACTTTGTCCTGTGTATCAGAGACAGATCTTTTCAGGCACTTCACAAGTACAGTTTCATCTCAGTTTATTTTAAGTAGATTGCACATTTCAAGTGTTGCCATATACTTTAAAAAGCCCAGTTCCAAGGCTTTTTTCTTTAAATTTACAACCTCACCTTAAGCTTAGCTTTTCAGGGATAAATATAGTAAGTATTAAGCATGTCTTTATTTTCTGATTGTTTTGATAACACGAGTGTGATGATGATGAGGAGCATTCAATCATGTAAGACAGCTTGGCTGTGAAGGGCTGGCCACTGAGTATTTAAAGGCAAGGCATGATGCCATGCCTTCTGGCTGGCTTGGTCAGAGGCAGGGGTAGAACATCAGTGTAGAGACGTGGGGATCTGTACAGGATAGGAGAAGTCATACATTTTTTACTGAATGTCTTGTATTTCTTAAAATTATTTCTTTGGCAGGGATTAGTAAGCAAAGTTGTAGCAAGCTAAAATATGCAGTGTGTATATACATATGCACATTTCAAATATGTGTGAGAAGGTTTGGATATTAAAAAAAAAAAAAAATCCAGGCAAAATACAGAAAGCATGACCTTACTGAAAAAGAAATAATTTATGTTGGATTCCATTGGATTTTGAAATTCTCTTCCTTGTGCTGTTCAACAAAATAGTTTACCTGAGCCTGTGAAAGGTCAAGGAAGCTTCTGTCACTCTCCCCAGCAATCTGCTTCTAGTACACACTGGAAAATTACAACATTTCCAGCAGGCTAATCCAGCTCTGCCTCCCTATTGCTAAAGACAATCTGTTCCAAAAGAGACAAAATGTCGCAGCATTGTAAAAAAATTGTAGACTGGTAAACAAGTTTGGTTTTGCTGGGGATTTTTGACAGTGGAAAATACTATACTATAGACAGTATAACTAAGTATGATTAGTGTAGTCAACTCTGTGGATTTCAGTACTTATTCTATACATTTTAATACATATTATGCCACAGAATTGTGTTGATGCAGTACTGAGCACTTGAGGGTGTATTTTGCTCCTATTGACATCCAGTGATTAAGACAGTACTCTGCAATTATCCCCTCCCTAGCTCCCTGTGGCGTTACATACCAGACTGCACGGGAGAGCAACATTTCATATGGACATGAGCAGCAGAATCTAACACTTGCAGCACAGTCATCGTTGAGACAACTTGTGACGATTTTGCATTTCACTGTCAAACTGAGAGCTGCCAGAGCGTAACTATTGCTACACACTTCCCTTTTCAGCACATGAACTGCTTAAATTTGTAGATTTAAAATCTGAGAACAGTAGCACGATAATCTAGTCTGACTCATCCATAACACAAGTCATAAAAGCTTACTCACAGCATCCTTATCATGGTGCAACTTCTGACTGAGCTATAATACCTTCTGGGGATACAACTAGCCCTGATTTAAAATTCAGCTGGGCATAATGGAGACTATATCACATCCTAGGTGAACTGACATTCGTAAGGGTGAACTCAATGTTGAAAAATGACATTTTTATTTTCAGTCTGAACTTGCACAAAGTCATCTTCTAGTCACTGTTTTTTGTAATGGGTTTGGGTTATTCTTTTCTCAATTAGATGAAAACACTATTTTCTCTCAATAGCTACCTGTTAGCAGAGTGCATAAAGGCTTGAATAAACTTACGAGCTTCAACTTCTATAGTATCTCCCTACAAGGGATGGTCTTCGGTGATGGATCTTCCTCTTAACTTTTCTGAAGTAATTTCCAATTTTTAGCATTCTTTTTGGAGTTGTGGGCAGTAGATGCATGTAGATTCATGACACTATGATGCTGAGTGATGCAGCGTTTATGCCATAAATGCCAAATGGCTGTCAGTAGTCCTGAGCGTATCAATCCTGTTGGCTGCAAGGTGCAAGAGGAAAGTTGGATGCTCAAGAATGTGAGTCTTAAAAAACATGAGTAATGAGTAAGCAGCTGGGCAGAGAGCAGCCCAAAACAGCTGATAGGAAATGCTAAAGAGAAACATGAGGTGCGAGCCAAACTACATGAATATCTATGGACAGCCAAAGTTTGCGGTTACAAACCCTCTACTGGAATGAAGTACCAAAATTAGTTCTTTCCCACATAACGCAGAAGCAAAAAGCTAATCTTTCATCTGTTATCACTGTTAGTGCACTCTGGAGTTGTGGGAGATGGCTGCTGTTCAGATCCTTCTTCTCTAACTGCTAGTCTTCAGAGTATTTGATGTGGGTACTCTGAGCCAGTCTTGTCTCAAACCATTCAGTTTTGATGGGAGACCTGAATACTCTTCAAATCACTTGTAGGACAGCACAACTGACTTTTTCCAGCCAAACTTGTGTTCCCATCAATAATTTTCCCATAAGATCACTTTGGCTGACACTGTACACATTAGAGTCCTCTGATTCTTTATTGATTGCATCCCATGTCAAGCTTTTCATACTTTCACAAGCAATCAGTGCCCTGGCATTCCTTAGATTATCCTTTTCAAGATATTGGTGCGGTACTTGCCAAATACTTTCGCTTTTTTGGAGCTGCTCTAGTTTTCCAGTGCTTGTCAAAACCAGAATTCTTGTTCAGAGTTCTTCAGCTATTCTTTGAACACTCTTATATAAAAGTAGTATGTCCATATTTAGAAACCACTTAATTTTAATAATGGAGGTTTTATATCCTCCCCTGTATTTGATAGAATATAAAGTGTTTCTTTACTGCTGCAATAATAGCAAGTGGTTCTGAACAGCCTATTGTTGCCATAACCTTCACCAGCAGTAGGAGCAATTAGATGTTTAATATTTTCTGTGATAAGAATATGAGGAATTATTATATCCATCAAGACAATATTTAATTGATACAAACACAAATACAATAATTTTTTAAAAAATACAATCTGGATGCTATTGATAAAAGAACAAGTCTTTGTTGATCTTTTCTGAACAAAAAGGAACCCAATTTGAGTGGAGTGCTGAAGTGGTCCTTGGAGCTTTGCTGCTCTTCATGACCCCCTCAGGCTGTGTCCTTCCCTTTAATGACTTCCCATAGCCTCTCAAGTGACTTGCATCCAGTGTTTACTCAAGACTGTCAGTTTTCTGATATTCGTTTGTTTGCTTCAGACTGATAGAAATGACTTTTCCCGTCCTATAATGAGCAGGCTGGCCAGCTAGAACTCAAATGCAGCCTGAAGGACTGACTTTTAGGAGTCAGTTGTCATGACTAGCAGGAAAATTTCTCTGGTTACCTGATTATTTCTGTGCAGTTGATTATGAGAGCTGACCACAAACAGCCCAGGACCCTGTTAAGAGCTGTATCTTACACTGTTCTCAAATTCCAGGATACTGCAGGAATAGTGTGTCTTACTGATGAACTTTTCCTCTTCCACAGAATTTTCTCTCCTGTCCTTGTGTTCTTCTCAGCAGTTGCAGTACTTCATACCTCTTGTGTTGACTTGTTGAAACTGTTCAACAGTAGCTCTTTCCTCAACAACAGAACGTTTAGGAAGGTCACTGTGTTTAACAAATCCCTGTTTACCTTAGTCACATTTTTATACAAAACATAACTGAGTTTGTGTATATTTATTTTTTGCTGCTTCCTGTAGCTTCAGCAATGTTAGCAACAACAGGCCAATTCTTAGTTACTAGTTGGAGACTAGGAAAAATATCCTGTCTACTCTCAATTTCTTTATTGAATTTTCAACACTCAAATTGATTGGCTGAACCACTTATTTTGGGGCTGTCATGTTACTTTGTCCTGTTTCAGAGCTAATGTCAACACAGCAAAAGAAGCCTTATACCCACCCTGGTAAGTGACACACACTTGAGCAAAAACTGAGATCCTCCAAACCCAAAAATTGCTCCACTCCCAGAAAATCCAGGATTTGGACAAATGAAAAGATGTTCTCCCTCATGAGTTTTCTGAGGTTGTTTTTCTGAAAGACTGGGTGGAAGGAGGAGATCAGAGCAGAGCTCTTACCCAAGGGGGAAGAGGTGTTGCTCCACAAAACATCTACTCCTGTGCCAGTCCCAAGCAGTGAGTTGCTCTGATGGAGGTTTTGTCATACCTAGCTCTCACTCCCCTGCTATCTGACCTTGGACTTGCTTGTAGCAGGGGGAAGCAGGGCTTCACAAGGCCAGGGGAACTCTGCAGGAAACATAATACCTTCCCAGTGCCCCAGCGAGGCCAATGTCAGGCAGAGAGCAGCTTCAGCCTGCAGCCCCACAGCACGTCAGCTGGCCCCGTGTCTTGCTAGCAGCAGGATTTTAGTGCACGATTCCATCTCTTTGCACGCCTTCATAACCCTGAAGAAAACGAAACACAATCTGGCAGGGAAGTATTTTGCTGGCAGAAGGCATGCTCTCCCTTGAGCTCTCTTTCATGCATGCACTTGTATGCTCTGTTGCTTGCTCGCTCCTATGCAGATTTACCAAAAAACTATCAGAATTAGAAGGTCACATAACTGCCCCTACAACATATGTTGAGATGTTTCTAAAAGCCACCATTGCCGAAAAGTGATAGTTTCTTGACTGATATATGCAGTTCCTTATTCTTTTGCAAGTAGAATATGAAACTAGAGAGTAATCTGTACATTTCTTAATATTATGTGTATCTACAATCTGTCAGCGGTCAGATATGAGAACACAGTAATGGCGAATAATTGCATATATTGATCAAGAGGGCCTTTGTGTAGGTAGTTATTGAAAAAAGAACTTGTTTCAAGGAAGATCTATCTTGGCAAAAAAGCTCTACAAAAAAAAAAAAAAGGAGGAGGTTACTAGTTAGAATTATAAATAGTGTTTTGCATACTTCTATGCAAATATCACATAAACAGATTCAAACAGATTCAAAATTTATATCAGTGACACTGAAAGCACAGAATAAATTAAGTTGGTTTTTTGTGGGTTTTTTTGTGGGGGTAAACAGGTTTTATGACAAGATACGAAAGAAAAATTTTTGATGACCTTAAGTCTCCCCACCTGAAATACTGGGTTCCATTTGTCTGGTTTGGAAATTTAGCATCGAAGGCAAGAAAAGAGGGAAGAATTCGAGACAGTGTAGATCTGCAAACACTGATGAATGTAAGTAGAAAAAGTAAATCTGCAGCAAACTAATCTGAAATTACTATGCGATAGCTTTTCACTAACATATTTTGATACAGTGTGCATAGCTCTCCAGTGTCATCTAAATGATCTTACTCAGGATTTGTGCCACTTTTCTCTGTGCACCACTGTACACTCAAGCACACACAGCAGCATTTTGCTGGGATTGTATTTATATGACTAAGAAGATACTAATTGAAGCAACAAATTAATGAGTAAAAAATTATTGTGACACCACTGTAAATTCATACTTGTTCCATCTTGCAGTAAAAAGAAAAAAAAAAAGAATAATTGGACATTTTGAAGATCTGAATATCAGTTTCAGAGGAGATAATTTTCCCGTATATTTCATTAAATGGTCAAACATAATTTTTAAGATATATCTTTTGTGTATCACTAGACTGTGAATAAGATAGAAACTAAATACAACTTGTGAGGAAATACATAATAAACTAAGCATTGCAACTCCATAAGCTAAGTGAATATTCATACATGGCAATGGGCTGCTGTATATAGTTATGGTATCAATATACATATACTACACTTTCATATTTCCCTGTCATTTTATTTGCATAAAAATGAACTGTAACAAAATATTTATAATTCAGAATTGAACCTCATACAATTTTAGGGTTTGGGGGTTTGTTTCTTCTTCTCTTTTTTTTTTTTCCTTCCCTTTTAGGAGATGAATAAGTACCGGTCTTGGTGTAGTCTTTTGTTTGGTTACGACTGGGTAGGAATTCCACTGGTCTATACCCAGGTACTGAGCTATCATCCTTTACAAAATTCAAAACACAATTTCCATAAACGGGGAGCTTGGTGCAAAACATCCATAGACTCAACTAGGGGCTAAATATTTAAGTCATATTTTAATGTGGAGACTTTTTGAAGGCCTTGCATAATATGGGAGAGGGGAAGGAAGCACTGAATTTTTTTTAATATTTCCTGGGTCTTCTTCCTTGTTATAATTATCCCTGTGGCCTCTCTATTTATAATACCTCCCTACAGGTTGGTAAATTATATGGCAAAAGGCAGTCAGATACCTTTGGGTATGTGTTCCCTTATGCATAAGATTGTATTATTGAATGATTTCAATGAAGTTTTGTTCTTTGCAGGTTGTTACTCTTGCAGTCTATACTTTTTTCTTTGCCTGCCTGATAGGGCGTCAATTTTTGGATACTGACCAAGGGTATCAGGGGCATGACTTAGATATTTACATTCCAATCTTCACACTGTTGCAGTTCTTCTTCTACGCAGGATGGCTCAAGGTAAACTAGTTTTCTGGAAAGGTCATGGGGGAATCTTCCTGTGGGGGGGCTGGTGAAGATGTCAGAGCTGAAGTCAAGGTGTCAGATTTGTGGCACACTAAAATCACCAAAAATTAATGGAGTTACACCAACACTAAATTCAGCCCAAAGTGACCTGTGGTCAGAAAGAAACATCATGCAATAAATTTTCCACCTGACAGATCTTACAGTAAGAAACAGCTGGGAACCTGAAAAAGCCCATTTCAGTAGGACCAGTGCAGCCACAACTCCCCAGGGGAGTATTGCTCCAGCAAAACTGGGTCCCAGGACTTGGACTATAAAGTGACACATGGAAGATTTTTTTAAAAAAAACCACTTTCCCCTATTCCACTGTGCAGTGGGGAAATACTGCTGCAGACCTGGCATGGGCTGAACCAGTCTGAATCATACTTTCTTATGATCAAAGCCAGCCTTTAGTATCTGCTGTTAACTTAGTCAGATGCAGGCAATTAAAGGTCTCCAGTTTCAGAGGGCTATCAGTGACAGCCAGTATTGGCTAGAACCCTACCACATTAAAACATTCATTCAAAAGAAGATTTATAGAAGAAATTGGATGCTACCCATCAGCCCATTGATGCCTACTGAGGTAGCATATCACCATTGATCTAATAGTTGAGTAATTAAGTCACACACCTCATGGCAGTTTTCTCCTCTGCAGTGACTGTCAAGGTAGACTAACTGGAAAAAAGTTTCAAATAAAAAGCAAATTAGTACATTAGGGTCTATGTGCATTAAGATCTCCTCTTGGGAATATTAATCATGGCTGGAAACTTAGAGCTATCTTTTCTCTTAGAACATAAATTGCACAACATTGGCCAGTTTTAGAGCCCCTTCTTCCCACAGCCAGATCCAAAGGGCAAAATAGAGAAGGCAGCACATCAAGCTGATGGATTGCAGGGAAAGTAAAGTGCATGCAGGGCAAGCTCCTCAAGCTCCTCTAGTCCTGTTTCCAAGGAAATTGGGAGGGAGGGGTGAGGTGGGCACTGGTAAAAGGGTTTGCTGCATAGGGACCAGCCTGGAGGGTAATAGGAGAAATAAGAAGGGAGACCAGTGCAGTGGCAGGAGCACGTTGCTCCTGCAGAAATGTGAGGCTTTCTCTGTAGGCAATGTCTTTCAGGGTTTTACTAGCAGGTTACAAGAGCTGTTCCTCTTGATTGCCCTGCTGGTGCTTCTGAGGAGGGAATGGTTTCCCCTTCATCAACACCCAAGGCTGTTAGTAGCAGTATCTCTTCCAGTTAGACTCAGGGCTTCCAGCCATTTCTTGGCTATGGCAGGTACAAAATGACATTGTAACTGAAAAATCTTCTAGATGAGGAAATGAAAAGGAGGAGAAGTACTTTTAAAAGGCAAATTTAATATCAGTAGGTCTCCCTCAGCCTGGAGGTTTGTCCAAACCTGCAGTGAACCCCAAGTCAGGATATCTCTGTCTTTGAGGTTACAGCCAATTTCCTGCAGAGTGTGTTGGGATTTGACTGCCAGGCTGTAAAAAGGACCCAGAGCTATCAACTTCCAGTAACTTGGCAATTCCTCAGAAATTAGGCTAAACTGAGCTCATTCCTTGGCCTCAAGCCTGGTTTGTTATATCTACAATACAGGGCAAAGCTTCCCATCATGACAGATATTTCTAAATCCCAATTTTCTTGACAGGGATAGATGAGACATCCAAATTCAGGGCTGAGTTGTCCAGCACTACATTTCTTTCCAGATAATAAAGTCATGTCCCCTGCCAGGACCAGGCCAGCCAAGAAAAAGACCACTACTGCTGTTTCATTTGTCCTATGTTTGCTCACTTTATGTAGCTCATGTGACAAGTTTTGCAGTGTAAATTTGGTCAGTGATCTCCCGTTTTACACTGAGCAGATCCAGCTTCTTCTCTGGAGAGCCTCAACACAGTCTGCATTCTAGCTTACTTCTATTGCAGCTCTCCCATAGCTATTCCCAATATTTAATGCCACAAGTCAGGCCAACCAGTGTGAGCAGCTGTTCCCTGTCTCCTTTGCATTCCTCCTGCTTTACAGATGTTTTTGTTGTGTTAGTCTGCTCAGAAGGTCATTTGTTGTCTTCCACCACTGGCCTGGGAAGTGGTGGCCTAGGAGGGTCAGCAATTGCTTACTCCCTGGTACAAACTAGAGGCATATAAGAATAAATAGCTGGGAAGTAACTGCCTTACTATTATAAGTTATTTAGATCATAGCTGTCCATAGAGAGGTTCATGAGCAAGGCTCATACAGTTTTTTGTCATACAGTTCATTCACCCATATCCACATTAAACTGAGGACCTGGCCACTGCGATCCGTGTACAGCCTTGGTGACCACCAGGAAGGCTTGGGAGGGTCAGCAAGAATGTAATAGGCTTCAAAACAAGGACTTAAAAATATAAACAGAACGAAAAAAGTATGACAGGAGAAGATATTTAACTGCAGTATACCAAGGAACAGAGAAATAGAGAAGCAGTCCAAATTTCCTAAAACTTTTTCTTTTTTTAAAGTTTCTTATTTCATCTTTTTTTTCCCCTCCCCCGGTGTCTGTGATTTTTTTCCCCATAATGTTCTTTGGTGATCCTGGGGAAGAAGGGGCAGCCTCTGCTTGTTTTTTTCCATTTATTTATCCCTCCAAAAGGGACAGGACTGAACAAGGCTATGGGCAGCCAGAGAGGTTTCCTTTCCCAGCCTAGTTCCCAGACTAAGGCATCTCACCACAAAGGTGCCTGAGCTCTCTGGTTGTCTTCTCCACAAGATGGGCTCCTCCCCTGCAGTTTTAATTACTTCATGTACAGAAACCCAAAAGAGCAGGCTGAATTAAAGGACAAACTTAGATCCTGTCTGTTGGCTTTGGCTAGCAGGATGCATGGCATCCATTTGAGTCAAGTTGTTTGGTAAGCTGCTTTTCCTCAAAACCTTCAGAGGAATGCCATCAGCATCAATCCCAATAAAGAAGCAGGGGCTGGGGGCTGAGCTGGAGAGATGAGCTGGACTCTCTCCAGCAGATTTCAGCTGCAGGGCTCAGGAATACTGACCCAGTGGGCTGGTGGAGTATCATAGACCATAATGCAATAACAGAGCCTGTAGCTGCTAAACCATTCATGTAAATCAGCCAAAGACAACAGTATGGAAAGGTCATGACTATCTTATGTGACAATTACCATTGCCCAGACGTGTCTCAATTCCCTGTAGGCCAGCACTGACAATCATGATTGACAGCACCAACAAGGCAGAGAAGTATTAATCTATAGGGAAAGCAAGCTGTTTCTTCACTAGGCTGGCAAAACCATCACACAGGAGCTCAAGCTATGATTGCAAGTGACAGGCAGGGAGAGAGAGAAAATTCCAATCCTGTCTTCTCTGCAGTAGCAGTTCTGACATGGCGTGCCAACCTCTATTCACTGTATCCTTTTCCTTTCAGGTCGCTGAACAACTTATTAATCCATTTGGAGAAGATGATGATGATTTTGAAACTAACTGGTGCATCGATAGAAATTTACAGGTTGCTGTTGTTATTTTTACTTCCAGCTTTACTGTACTATAGGTTATCATGACATTTAATTCTATTTCTTATATCAAGGTACATATTAAGGGCAACAAGTGTCAGCAAGACAGATAATTTCCCTGAAGGAGTAGCTATGGCTGTGATCTGCAGATTTTGTTTTTACAAGCTAATGCATCTTGATTTTGGTATGTGCCATTTATGATGCCTGACTAAACATGCAAACAGCTGACCTCAAACTATAAGCTCACTTTATGCCTGAAAAAACACGTAATGTAGGTCAATCCTACAAAATCCAAGAGCCATCTATTCCCACATAGATAAGAACATGTTTTGCTAGTCTGAATGTCTATAAACTAAAGAATTACATCCAAACCCTTCTTTAAAAAAAAAAAAAAAAAAAAAAAAGCCACAAAAATACCCCAAAAAACCCAAGCAGGGCCCTGAACTAATAAGCAGGGCCCCTACCATGATTCATCTTGTGATGCTGTCACCCATGGCAGCTTCTGTGGTTGGCACAGGAGTCAGTCTCCTCAGTGGCAGGAGCTGTGAGATGGCAAGGGTACAGATTTATTGCAGTTACCCCCCATTTGACAGCTCCCTAATCCTGTCATGCCATGAAGGAACCCAAATACATGAAGAGGTCCCATGGCACCCACTGCTCCCCTTGCAGGTAGAGCATAGAGCTGAGGTGCTGCCAAACCCCACATCTGCTGGGGACCCCTGAGACTCTAAAGCAGAGCCCAGATGTTAGAAGGAGCAAGGGCAGGGCAAGCAAACCTGCATATTAAGCAAAGCAAACAATGCAGGTATGCACAGGAGTGGGAGACGCGTTCATGCTGCCAAAGATGCTCTCTGGCTTAACAACACTCCATGCTACTCATGCTACGATGCCTCAAAGTCCTTTCTATAAAATATATTGGAAGATTCTAGAACAGTATGGTCAGATACTTGGTTCTGAATGTCTTAAAATGTGGATGAAGCCTATTAGAAAGCTTCTCGACCTCCGGACATTTTAAGAAGCACAATTAATACTCTACAGAGACTTCCCATAGCACATGGAGGATCGTATGCCCATTTAACTATGTCACATGTGAGGAAAAGATTCAATCTGACACAAATAGAAGCATATCTGATGCAATCTGGTAGCATAGAAGACTCAAGTTACGATAAAATTGATGCTTTCATGAGTATAAGAGAGCATAGGGGGTATAAGAGAGCATAGAGGGTATATTTTATAATACTGAGTCTCTTCCCAATGCCCAGGCCAGCATATAGAAATTCCTTTAAAAGGTTTCTGAAAGAAGTGTTGACCCTGGGAGTACAAAACACAATATTTCATATACCGTACTATGTTGAAAGTGACATGATTTATACCAAAAAAATCTAAGGTCTCACTTCTGGCGGTGGACGAGATGCACATGAACTTACCAAGGATGGAGAAAGACATTTACTGGAATGATTCCTCTGCCCGGCCACCCTACACAAAAGCAGCTGCTGATTACTGTATTCCTTCATTTCTTGGATCGACTATTGAAATGGGGTGAGTGGCACTAAGGGTCCTCAATGCCATCACAAAGATCACTGCCTCTACAGCCCACACTGACTGATGGACAGTCAGCACAGGGCTGTGACAATACTGTGAGCAGGGAAGACAGAGATAGGAGATGATGTGGACAGGCTGGTATTGGTGGGATGATGTCTTCAGTGGTCCACATGCTCATATGAATTATGCACTCATAGCTTAAATGGTATAATGAATAGAGTATGTTTCCAGGGAGGGCTTGTTGACAGTCTCGGAGCACAGGATGGCACCTGAAGTCAGTGACTGACCTAATAATTCATTATTTCCTACAGCTTCTTCATACATCCCCCAGTTAACAAAATAGCTATTCCTTTGTTTGTTTAGTTAGCAGATGATGGCTAAGATCAGTCCAGATATTCGTGAAGACAAGAAATGATCTTAAACGTTGTATGACTTTTCATTGACTAATAATCTAGGCATGGAAGTTGGAGTCGTCAGATTTTCTGTGGGGATAAAAGAAGAGAAGTTATTTGCAGAGATCAACACAAGAATCATCATTATAAAGAAACATATAGACGGTATAGAATAGCCTCGTGTTGTTAGAATCTATATGACTGGTAGATAGGCCAGTTAGCTTAGAAGATGTTGAGTTTAAACACCGGTGACATTCTATAATATAGAACAGGTCAGTAAGTGTAAATATCACCATTCCTAAACAAATAACAGGGCAAGAAGACATTTTTATTTTAAAAACTTTTTAAAAAGTTACAGTAGCCACTTTCTTCACTTTAAAACTTATCTCAAGAAGTTTTCATTTTTTCTAAATTTTTCCAGCCTTTATCAAAATAAAATGTACATAACTTTTTGCTTTATTTGGCCTGGAAATTGGTGTTTTATCATTTTTATTCCTCTTATTTTTTCATTTTTGCATGCATTCCACTACAAAGAACAATGGTTTATATGAGTTCCTTTTATCACACACAGCCTTTTCAAAATTTATTTTTTTCTGGGAAAAAAAAATCTATGAAATGGCAAAAAGGAAAGAAGAAAGTAAAAATGTAAAGAAGAAAACCTCACAGAATAGAATTTATTTTATTGTGATTGCTAGGGGGGAAAGGTGGCAAAGAAGAATGATTACTAAGTCTGCAAACAATTTTTTAATAAGAAACACTTCACACAGAAAATTAAGGGGGGTAGTGAATGAAAACTGGCTCCATATTAGTCCCCGTGAAATGCAAACAGCTCTGATGTGTTGAATTTCTCATTAATTATTTTCTCCTCCAAATTGTTTCTCTGTTCATCTCTCTAAAAAAATTGGGTATTTCTTATCCAGACTTCAAAGTCAAGGTCTAATGATTCATCCAAGTCCAAAGCAAATATATAAAACTTGAGCCCAAATGCAAAGTCTTCTCTAGTCCTCTCAAGCCAACATCTGGAACAGGTTGCCCAGAGAGGTGGTAGATGCCCCATCCCTGGAAACACTCAAGGCTGGACAGGTCTCTGAGCAACCTGATCTAGTTGAAGATGTCCCTGCTGTTCAGCATGCAGGGGTGGTTGGACTAGATGGCTTTTAAAGATCCCTTTCAACCCAAAATATTCTACGATCTTCACAAATGCTGGATGAAGTTCCTCTGTCTCTCCAGGTTAGTACTGCCTCCCTGTGCTCCTCACCTCAGATTTGGCCTGACCCCCTTTGTCATCCTTACCCTGAGGACAGGTAACTGGGACAGTTTGGTTTGTCTTCTGGGATCAGTAATGAGTACTGAATTACCTGCCAGATGCAGCAATAGTTGTTCTCATGAGCCACTGAAGCTGGGCAGTAGAAGAGTACCAGGTACAGGTGGGACCTTCAGACACACTGTCATGCCCCAGAAATAAGTAATATTTGGCCATGTGAGTAATTCCAACATTTTTTGAAATTGTCATACTCTGCTTCCACAAGTAGTTTTTTTCACTGTTGTTATTTTTTCCTGAAGGATTCTCCTGACAAAGTATCTACAGGACCAAGCAGGGTTTTTTATCCCCTTTCCCTCACCCTAAGCACAATCCTAGCCATGTGAAGCTGCTACAGAGAGCTCCAGACCAAATATGAAATGGTGCCAAAGCCCTGGCTGGATGCCCTCCCAGCCTTGCCCTTAGGAGAAGATGTAGAGAGTTTTCTGTGTGATTTCACTGGTCCAAAGGTGCCCTCACCCCTTTTTCACCCCTTCTATGCCTTTCCTTGGGAACAGACTAGGGCCTTGGTTCCTATGTCCATGCAGACCACACACTTCCTATATGTGACACCTACTACCTGGTTTTATTTGGCAGGCTGGCTGATACCGAATTTCTCTATGGGGAAGAGTGGCCCTGGGAAGAGGACAAACACCGAAGACAACGTTCTGTGCTGAGAAGAGTCAAGAGATTTCTCAGCGTCCATGAGGGCCCTCCATCTCCAGCTCACCGGAGCTACAGTCGGCAAACAAGTGAGAATTCAGTGTTTTTCCCCGCAGATGAAAAGGGACACATCAGACGGTTGCAGGAAATGCACACAAGAGGGAGACACTCTACTTCAAGCTTCAGAAAGAAACATGAAGGAGTTGACAGAAGTAACAGACTTCGTAGTAGTAGAGATCTAGGACCCATAACTGAAACCTCAAGGAACGAGGCACAGTTTGGTGACAGTGACGCCTCATCCGAGACAAACAAGCCAGTTCCTGAGGTCGTCATCTCCGAAGCTGAGGAGAGAGCACCTGATGTGCTGGCCAAACCAGATATGCAAGCAGAGCGCTCTGCAAGCATGCCAGAAGAGAAGCTGCAAAGGATCCTAGCTGAGGCAAATATGACTCTCCTGGACCGTCCCTTTTTACCCCCAGAAGTTACATACCTGTCAGGCTCTGAGGTGCATCAGTCACTTCCTACTGTGGTAGGGGAGCCCAAACATGAACCCCACAGTGGCAGTAACATAGCCGGTTGCATAACAGATCATGAGAGAAACCTTCAGCGGTGGAGCTTACCAAGCTTCCATAGTCATAGTACAGCGTCAAATACTGACACTGCACCGCTTTTAGCAGAGTCTGGAACAATATCACAACAAAGGACCTTCAGTGACGGAAAAGATGGTACTTCTGCTGATGCTCCAGAGGCATTTGAGATGCAGCATTTATGGGAAAACCTGGATAGTAAAGAAACAGCCATAGTAGAATTTTCTAATGAGAAAAGTGAAAGAAAACTTTGATCATGCTTCCCCTGGGTTTTACTGAACTTCTTGTCTTCTCTTGAAAGTGGTTCTCTCACAGATTTGCTGAAAGTGTAGAAGGGCAGACACAATGCTTAGACAAGTCATGAGCAGGATGCAACAGAGGATTTGGGCACCTAAATAGGAGGCATTGTGGTGACATGCTTTAGCCACTTGGTCGCTGGCTTGAGACCTGTGACCCTGTGGGGAAAACATGTATGGGGAGAACTGGGAGCCTTGGGAATGGATGCAAAGAAACCAGCCAGCACACATGGCAGCGAGCTGTGTAGGATCACCTTGTGTTTCCACAAGGTTATCAGAAGAGTGGAGGTGGCTCTGTCTACTTTGGATCCACCATGGCCACTACAACCTTTGGCCACTTCTTCAGATTAACATCTCTGTTAAGACCCAGCAGCAGTTGTGATTTTTACTCAAGTGGCTAGAAGGGAAGGTGTGGGTTCAATTCCCTCCTCATCCTGGAGAGATTCAGCCCACTATCTCTCACTGACTGAAGGAACACTTGTGTGGGGCAAGAGCCTGTCCTGCTCCTGCTGAAGCTGTGCCACTAAAGAGTAGGAAAATAAAAAGATCAAATGTTTAGCTTCATTAAGAAAAGTGAAAGAGGTAAAACTGCTCATGAGCTGGGCATGGGAGGTCTGAGCCTTGGTCTCTGCCCCTTGGCACATGCATATGGCATATCTAGTGGTTGTTATTGTAAAAAGCCATTCGTGGGTGGCCTCCCTAGTGATGGCAGTGGCACTCTCAAGAGGTGATGGAGCTGTAGAGGCAATAGAGCTTAGAGTTTCACTCTTGTGGAGATCTTCAGCTGGAAGCACACAGGCTGCAGTCATCCCAGGAAGGCAACCAAATGGCCAAGGACTGCTATCAAAAATTGTTCTCTGCTTCCTTTCCCCACTTGCCTGTTCCCATGCTGCCCAGACATACTACACACATTCTCCATGAACCCAAACGTGAGACAGCATTAGGTGGCTCCTGCTGCTTCAGGGGTGACCAAGCCACTTCCCTAAACCTCCTGGTAGCAATCTGGCCTTTCAGCTGACACTTCTGCGAGAAGCCTCAAAGCAGGCCCTGAAAGCAGCAGCAGCTCTTTGGTTTTAGCTCTCACCCACATCTACACAAACACAGTCCAGAGCATGACGCCAGCATTCCCACATGAGTGTGTATCCAAGTAGACAGTATCCCTAGACAAGGGAGAGATCAGGTAGCTCAGGGGCTGGGAAGAACAGAGAGAGGGGGAGATACAGAAAATTATGGGGGCTGCAGCAGCCAGCAAGCAGCATAAACTGTATGGACAGCAAGTTCACCCAGCTTTTGCTCAGAAGGTTGCACTTTGGACAATAAACCATCATCTCCTCTAGTATAATTGGCAGCCCCAGTGGCTCCTAGGAGTCTTCACAACCCCCTAAACCTGGGATGGGAATGAATGGACCTGCCTGCTCCTCTGGCCGACAGCTTAGGTGAGGAGCCCTTCCAGTAGACTATCACATACAGCAGGACTCTACTATCTCATCTGGGTAGTCTGACAAAATATTAACCACATTCCCCACTTCTACTTCTTCCAGCTTTGTTTCAGTCTGGGAACTGGCTGCTGCTGGTGTGCATCAGACATTGATCAGTGCCACCCTTTTAAATCCTTCAAAGACACTAGACAAAAACACATGCATCCATATCAGTTTAGGAAGCAGAGGACACTAAGCCTAAGGGATTGCTGCTTAAACACATCTTTTGGGAATTTCAGATATGCAGAAAAGCCAAGAGCAGATTTCCTAGGCACCTATGGAGGCACTTCTTCACACCATGAGATAAGGCGACACTGGTATCTGACAGCAGCTGAGTAGTGACATTCAATCACAGTTTTGAAGCAAGATGTTCTGGTGCAACTTTTTACCCTTGCCACTCTGAGACAATTCCTCTGGCAAATCAAGTTGCTATGTTCACACAATGAGCCCCTTAACAAAGTGAAATTATATTGAAATAAACAGCGCCTTAGCCTAGCAGTCCTAATTTCTGGATGGCCCTTACTAGGCAATACCCAGCTTCTGGCACCATCCTCTAGCTTTTCAGCCATCAGAGCCCCAGACTGACAACTCTGCCTGGGGAACAGGACTCTATCAGCCTGTGACAATGGTGATAATGCATAGTTTTCCCTTCCCTACATCAGTAGAGATAAAAAGAGTTTCCTCCAGCCTTCCCTCTTTCTTCCCTATAAGAATATTCCCTTGTAGCTAAAGCCACACTTTTCAATTCGATATTTTCTCAATTTAATTGCATCTGCAACTGTCAAGGAACTCCGTTTGCCAACAAGCTTAACTTTAACAAGTGGTAGATTTTAGGTATAAATTATACTTTTTAAAGATATCCAGGCAGCACCAGTCACACACCTAGGTGCAAAGTGAAAATGAAACACTCCTCTATAGTATTTTGTGGCAGTCAGGAGAGAAATACTGGTTTTTGGGGAGTTTGACCATGCTCCTCCCAGCTTCCTTCCCATGTATAGGAAGGGTTTTCGGCAGCTGTGGATGGAGAAAATCTGGCCTGTTATCTGTCTCTCTCCTCACAGTACATAAGCTTGAGGAACTGTGTTTCTCTCTGTGAGAGAAATTAAACCAGAAATTAGAGATCATTGTAAAGTGCCCACTACAAATCTGGGTCCAATCCTACCACACCTCCTCGCTCTTGTCCTTCACACAATTTCCACCATGGCTTAAGGTGCTGAAGCCAAGTGCTTATTCTCTCCAACCCAGACATGAGCATGTTTCATCATGGCACTGCTAAGTCTGAAGAAACCTTCCCAGCTTCTCATTGTCCGACTCTGCTCATCTTCCATCATCTTCTTCTCAGCCTAGCCTTTACCTAGGATGCACACTGCTGCTTTCCACCAGGACTTTATACACCTTATGAGCAATGCTACCTCTCCCACTCACTCTGTCAGCACTCCCTGGCCCAGCAACTGTCTTTATTCTTTGATGGGGGCTAAGGGTGGCCATACAGTAGCCATTAGGTAGATAGAAGCTTCAATTAAGTCCCACAGATGTGTCTATTAGACATGTAGATGCATGTTGAATTAGGAATGACAACTCTGAAGTCCCACAATGTAATCTGCAATACACAAATAGCATTTCACACATAGCAGGCCAGTTCCCGATTAGCAATGATATTCTTTTCATTACTTGTAAAGAAGCTAGTGCTGGGATGAGCTACCAGAAAAATTTCCTCTCCTCATGTAGTCTGTGACCTCACTTTTGCAAACATCTTCAGGCTCTGATTTGTATTAAATTACCTTTTTGGGATCATGTGCTCTCTTAGGCACTTTACTCAGTAAACTATTTGCCTTATCATGGTAAATTGACTATTTTAGCAAACCCAACAATTCATGTTCACTGGTATAAACAATGTCAAATTATTGCATGAATAAAGGCACTTTGAAAAACACAGATGTCTTGACTGTATTGAACTGCCAAGAAGCACTTCTGGCAAAGGTTTGAACTACTATGCCACTCTGCTTGATGTCTATCAAAAAGACCTACAGAAGCTGACAAAGCTGGAAGAGACTGAGGAGAGAATATGGCCAGGGTAGACAAATAGGTCAGAGCAGCAGCTTGTTCAAATGGTGTTAATCTTGAGAATGATGAGATATACCAGAACAAAGAGAGGGCCAGTCCCTCCACATGCTGCCTGACTTACCACCTATTTCTAGGATGCGTTCATGCTCTGTGCTGGAATTCATAGAGCTGAGATGTGGACGCAGGGATCAACTGGCTGCAGGGACATGTTCCATCACCCTTAAAATCCTCTGTCATAAATAACAGATCTCTGACTGCAAGTTCATGTTTGAGGACTATATATGTACCTTAGAAATAACGGAAATGCACTAGAATGTTGTGTACTGTGTAGTAGAGAAAACAAAAATACCCCACTGCTGTTAAATGAGTGATAGGGCTTTATAAATGTTTGTTTGTCTTGGTTTACGACCAAAAAAGTTACATTTTCTAGACAAGTAAGTTTGCTTATAGTCACTCTGTTCTTTAAGAGTGATATGGACTAAGAGGAAACAAGGCAATATTGGCCTGAAATACATGGTAACTTCGTACAGCTCAGTCTTGTCTCCAAAAAGAGACAACTGGCCACAGAGTCCCCATTGCCAGAGGCTGATAGCCTGGATGCCAAACGTGTAACACAATGTGGCTGCAAATAGAGAGCCATGAAAACATGCACCAGAGAGAGGAAGAATTTCATGCCGGAAGGTAAGATCAGTGTTTCAGAGATACCTACAGGCAAACCATCTCTATTAGTATTACTAACAATACTTACTGAGTCTTTGAACTTAAAATCTAAGGGGCTGCGATCATAATGCTGCCAAGGCCAGTACTGGATGTTGCATTTGGTCTGTGCTAAGCACATCCACACAGGCGTCAGCAGACAGTCCCTCAGGGTCACCAGCCCCTGCCCCAGCAATGCTGCAGTGGTTGGTCTCCAGCTCCCCAAGGCCCTTTCCTGGAGGTGACCAGTGGCCAGCACTGCGGCTGCAGACATTTTTCGGCTTTAGGGAGATAAAAGCAGACCCAGCACACCAACATGTCCCATCTCTTCTCTGCAGGCCACAGAGCAACCTGGATTTTCAATTGCTGTGGCACCCTCTCCTCCTTCTCCTCCTCTCCAGCCTCGCCGGACAGAAACTGCTGCAAGAAAACATAAAATGAAACTGAAACAGTGTTCATTGCAAGGCAGGTTTTGCTTGGTTAAGATTTATTCACGTGTATGGGGGCAGTGTCAGCTTTAGCAATCCAAACAAATACTCCAATGGGTATAAGTTAGGTGAATCTTCTTTTGCCAAACCAGCACAGCTACCTGTGGCTCTTTCAAACCTTCATCGGCGCTGAAGCTGCTGCCACTGCTGACAAGAAATGTCTGGGCAAAGGGCAGTAGATGTGTAGTGCCGGTGTGTTTGTCTTGTAACTCACTGAGGTGAAGGGATGCTGCAGTATCCCTTTGCAAGGGTTGTTGTCTGGGTTTTGTAACATGAATAGAAGCTGCTCCCAGTTGCCTGCACTGCCAAAGGGCAGAGGTGTCAGATGCTAAAAGCACTGGACATTAAACAGCGAGACACAAAAGAGGAAAAAAGTGTCAGTCAAGAATGAACCCAAGGAAAAAGTAGGTTTGAGACAAAATTGTGTGCAAGGAATAGTAGTGGTCACACAGGCATCGGTCAAATTCCGCTTTATATAAACTGGATGGAGCAAACCCCTATAATGGCACTAAGGAAACAAGGTTGGACAAAACCCAAACCATGGACAATAATGAGGAAAAGGAATTCAGTAGGAAATGAGAAGTACACAAGAAGAAAAAAGGATACCCAGACCAGAGCAGACAGGAATTAGATTCCCCTACTTGTAATTGCTATCTTGTCAGCCTGGCAATGTTCAGCGTTTTTATCCTTCCTGCTCTTTTGCAAATCCGAGTGCTGAGCTGCTATCACTTCATCCTGAGAGCTTTGGTGTCCATCAGTTGTTCAGGAAAAATTGTTTCTCAGTTGTAAACATATAGAGATTGAACCAAACTATATAATCTGGGACAAGGATCACCCCAAAGTCCTTAAAACGTGGAAGGGGGACTACATGACTGTATTTAGGTCCAGAGTTTCAGTTAGAGCCCTTCTTCACATATGTGTTGATGATCATTACATTAACATTTGGGTTAAGGCACAATAAATGCTGCAACGACTCAGTAGTAATCCGTTCTATGAACAGCTTTTGCAAATCCCACTCTATCATTCCCACGGTCAAAAATGCAGTAAAAGGCAGACATAAAGACATCTCCTAAAATCCAGAGCGGGCCAGCGCGAGTGGTGATGTCAAGAGACTGAAAGCCGCTCATGCAGAAGGTTTGGTCTTCGATAGACTCCTGGAAAGAAAAGCATGTGTCCTTGAGACTGCCTGCTCCAGCCCCGGCTCGGGCGAGCAAGGAGCAAGGAATGGGGAGTGGGGAGGCCATGGATACTCACCTTGACAATGTATTGCTCTGCTGTGAGCTTGTACTCATGGTGTCCGATCGTGAAGCTTATGTAAGGCAAGCTTGACAGTCTTCTGCAGTCTACAAGAAACTGTAAGCGATGCACTGGTTGAGAGGGGATCAGTTTGCCTTTTTTTCAGTATTGCCCTTTGAATCCAAGACTTTCTGTGGCAGGTAACAGTGAATTAACTACAGAGAAGCAGCTTCAGGCTGACCTATGGCCCAACACTGCCCTCCAGCTTTCCAGCTCCTGCACTGGGTCAAACCAGTCTAGCACCCTAGACCATTGCACCAAAGCCCCTAGAGACACAGGACTGATGAAAATCCTTGCGTGTCCCAAAAGAAAGGAGGTGAAGGGGGACTCTGACATCCCCACTCTACAGCTCAGAAGCAAAACCGAGTGTGTGAGCCCCAGTGAACTCACGTTAGCAAAGTTTGCTAAGCAAAAGTCCTCCAATGCTCTGGCCTGGCTGGGGTGGAGGCACCTACCTCCAGCCCATGCAGGGAGCACCCCACGGCTGCAGCTCACTCCACTCCCTGTTGTAACATCATCATTTTCAGGGGGAAAAAAGAGCCAGTGAGAGAAGCACTTTATACTTGTACTCTGCCCTGGAGTGGATTTAACAAGCAAAAAAAAGGAGTAAACTCTGGCATGGTCATTAATTTCCATAAATAATACATTTTCTTACAATAACACAGATGATTTCCTGGCCTTTCTAGTTATTTCATTAAAAATATGGTGTGGTAAATGGTACTGCAGAATGCTCCAAGCCCCAGAGGGACCGCTGCTGTAAACTGCAGTGTTTAAAGTCATTGTTTTAGGGGCTTCCTAGAAGGAAGAATCTACTTTTTGTTGTTGTTAAATTTGCTTTATGAAAACATAGACCTAAATCTCGTGTATACTTATCAGGTGCCATACCATTAGAAAAAAATAAACCATGGGATACAGAGAACAAGGGTAAAAAAGCCAATATAATGGTTTGTAGTATACAAGAAGCAAGACATAATTCATTTACATAGCTAGTGCATCCAGAACAGCTTAATCTTTACTGGAAAGAGATAAAAGTTCAGTAAAATCACTGATGGATGCACCTACTTACGCCAGGATAAATTTGAAACAATGTACTCGGCCTGTCTGTGGTTTCTACACAAACAGCCATAGAAAATCTTATTTTTGGGATGCTTTTTTGCAGAATCTGAGACGCTGGCCAAGTGTTGTTATGTCAGCGCTGGAGTATTATAAACATACACTGCAATGACCTGTTTCTTGTTTATGTTACAGTAATATAAGTGCATTGGAAATACATATTTTATCTATATCCATTAGTATGTTCCATTATAAAACCAACTTGTAATTCAAGCATACTGTTTGACATATATCTGAAAATTTGAATGAAACCAAAATTCAGGGTGTAATTGAGAAAGAATCAAAAGCCTCAGTAATTACCCAGCTGCCACTCCAGATCCTCCTCTTACAAAAGGAGGCAGATTAAAGGTCCACTTTGTCTTTGTACTTTGGCCAGTGCACTGGGCAACCATAACATTTAATTTTCTTCCAAGTGCAGGACCAAGACAGCTGCAAAGTTAACAGAAGCCACAGGCGGCAGCTTTACTTGAGGCACTGGAGCTGTGGCGATGTAGCAATTACCTGTGGGAGTCAGCCAAGGGTGGGCAGTAAGGCAGAGTATAAATAAGCTGCTCTTTCCCTGGGATGGGTGGGTTTAGCCATCTCAGGCTTTTTATCTCAGTGCTTTAGACATAACAATGGTTCAGTCATGCCATCTGAAAATTGCCAGCGGGAAGATGTGAAGGGTGGCAGAAAGACATCCCAGCCTGGCCTGTAGGCAAGGCAATAGGAAATCACCTACCTTGAGCAATCTTGGCTCACAAAAGCCCCCCAAAGAGGCAGAGGGAGCTGTGGGCCACTGGTGTGGGGACAGAGAGGCCGTGAAGTGATACATAAAAGTTGTTTTGGCCTACTGGAGGAGGGGAAGGTGCTCTTCAGAGAGCAGGCAGGGACAAAGAGGAGTGGTGGGGATCATCAGCAAGAGGAATACAGAAGAGAGCAGCAGGGAAGAGAGAAAAGCCAGTGAGAAGGCAGAGCAGTAAAATTTGGGAGCAAGAATATGACACAGCAAGGACTGTCCTGCACCCCATGGCTCATCTGCCAGGAGCCAGCATCCCACCCAAGACCCCCAGCACAATAACACCTGCTCTGCTGCAAGCTAACAGTGGGAGGTCCTGCCAGTGGAGCAATTGACAGGCTGTAATTATAATACCTTTCCCTTTCCATTTGATGACAATAGGGCTGGCCAACAGCACTGAACCCCTCCTGGCTTGAGCAAGCCGATGACTATAACCATGGATTGTGAAGGGAAGTGCTCCTCTGATTTTCCAAAAGAAAATTATCTCTGATGTAGAGTACAGATCAATTCCTCAATCTGATATCTCCATCATTTCCTCACACACCAGTACTGACAGGTATGGGAGAGGAGGTGGACATCTGGGAGGAGGGCTGGAGCAGAGTGCAGATGGGTCAAAATCAGCATGGCTCTGAGTACGGAGCTGTCCTGGAAACCAGGCTCTCCTGAGACCTTTCTGAACAGTTATTTCAGTTATTTTCCCACCCTATAAGCTCTTTGAACCAAATATCAGTTTCTCATCCTCTCTGGCCATACAGTTTTTACCTCTCCCATATGTGATGGACTTGCCCCAATATACTCCTGCAAGCGCCTGATTTGTGAAGAGGGGCCCGTGATAAGAGAAGTGCCTGAGTCAACGATGGCTTCGCAGCCATGGGAGCAAAATGTCACCCGGCCCTGGATCTTTATGCTGCAAGTGAAAAACAAAGCATCTTTAAGCAAGTGGTATACACACCATGACTGAAGCAATGCATTATTGCTAGCTACAACATCAGAGTACAGCCTGAAGTTAAAACCAACTGCCGAGCTTTCCCAGTCTTAAAAGACAAGAACATCATTACGAGACAAGAAAGACATGAAGGGAAACTGCATGAGGAAGGCTTCTCATTTGTGAACCCACTTTACTCTCTTAGGACTCCTATAGCCCTAATCATTTGCCTCTTGCTGACTGATTTGTCCTCACCCACAGATATGTGACCTCATGAATTTATGCAGCAGGAGGAGGAATCAAGGGGCACTGACCACTTTGACCAAGGCTAACAGGAAAGATCAGAGCAGGATCCGGAGCTGGATTCAGTTCCTGGGTACCTTGACCACTTGACTGAATAGTCCACCATGAGTCAACTTGACCACTAGTGTATCATATTAAAACATATTGACACGGTCTCCAGAAGAAACCAGCTACCCATGTCACAGCAGCTTTAGAGAGCTAATAAACCCTGGGTTCATCCTAGCAAACCCCTTCTTTGAGAGGCACAGAGGTAAAACGCTGCAGCCAAGTCCTCCTGCATCTGTATCACTAGGTGTTCCTGCCTCTGCAGGTTTTACCTGGGGAGGTGAATTCCACCACGTATTTCATACATACATACCTGTTCAGGTGTATTTGCCAGTAGCTTTTCTCAGTGACTGGGACCCAGTGGATTGAACCTTTGTAGAGGGAATGGTCTATCCCCCCAAGGATCAACACACCACCATTCTCAGTGTCATCTTCTCTGAAAGCAGAAGACAGGTGAACACAGATGTGGGAGTGTGCCATCACACACCAATGAGACTGTGCTTAAAAAGCAAAAGACAAACTGCAGTTCTTTCTCAGTTCAGATATGGATGGATGAAAGGGATTATCACTAAATTACAACTGCATATGTCCCAGTGCAAAGCCTCCAAACAACCCCTGAGGAGACTTACTGTAGGCTGCCAAGGGCTAAGATAGGCATCGGGAGTAGGTTGAGACAGTTGCTGCTTTCACCTCTGAATAAATGCTAGAGAAATTGGTGTAATTACAGTTAGGTCGAGATGAGGTAACAACATTTCTTATCTGAAACGTGGCTACTTGGGTGCAGCACGGCATTTCTGGTCATCTCCACTGGCCAGAAGGAAACCTCTGGCAACTCAGACACAGTGAATCTGAGCTGGGAGCTTTTCTTTTGTTTATGACCAGCTCCAACAAGAATAACTGTCTGTCCAAAACT
The DNA here is from genome assembly GCA_025331215.1 of Actenoides lindsayi. NCBI lineage: Eukaryota > Metazoa > Chordata > Aves > Coraciiformes > Alcedinidae > Actenoides > Actenoides lindsayi. The sequence goes on from WTSP01019754.1 coordinate 47,500, forward strand.
TCATGGTCCTCCCTAGCACATTTTTCCTTTTCACTCCATATTTTTCAGTGTCAAATTGAAAACAAACAAACAAACAAAACCAAGAAAACAAGGAAATGGAGAAAATTACTTTCTAGAATTGAAGATATATATACAGATGCACTGTTGTCTCAACAAGTAAAATAGATTTGCTTCTTTTTTGGCAGTGCCACTTTAAAGACTGACCTTTTCAGATAGAAAGAGAAGATTGGCTCCTCTACCAGCTGCTGGTTCACGATGCTGTCAAACACAGGTAGAGCATTGCCCACTGCTAAGGAGGGGTAGCCCAAGCCCAGTACGCCATCAAAGCGGGCAAGGGCAAAGGTTGGTCCTGGCTCAAACACCGACTCTCCAAAGTCCTGTCCCTTGATGGAAATGTTACTTATCTGTTTGGTACAAGTGAAAGTAAAGACTTCATCAATTACAAGAAATTAGCCATTTTTCAAATCCATGTAATAGATTCATTCAGTTTATAAAGCCTGAATATCCTTGTATGAGTTGCAGCAACGTAGCAGGTGTCCATTTGGCAGGTAGGTTCGCACCAGTTCCTTTAGATACCTTAATTCTGTGGATGTTTCTTCATAAACCCAGGACAGGACCCAAGGAGAGAAGCAGAAATGCAAAATAAAAATCTTAGGGATTTGTCTGGGCAGCCCAAAGCTGAAGCAGCACCCCCTTCTCAGCACCTGGCTTGGTGAGACCTTGCTCTGCCCTTGCCTAAACCAGGCAAGGTGTTCCAGGGCAAGGCCAGCATCTGAACTGCCCTGAAAATGTGGTTGACGTGGAGGCCGACGCCCATTTTAGGTGGACGCTCACCTGCAGCGTGTCTTTGCCAGCAATGCCCACAAGTTGTCCCGTGCCATACTGCAAGGAGAAGGCTTCCCCTCCGTGCTCATACGAATCCGACAGAAAGGACTTAAATTTCTGGTGGATCCCTACACAAAACAAATGACACCTGTGCACCAAGGGGAGGTCTCGGCAACACATCCGCTCCTCAGTGCACAACCGGCTGAGATACAGGCGAGGCAGATTTTTGCTCATCGGTGGATGTGCCCATTCTCTCGCAGGCACCTCAGTTTTTGTGCTCCTTGGAGGCTATTTTGGGTTTTAAAGACAAATTAAAACAAAAATGGGCATTTCCACCCAATTTGTAGGTTTATTTTCATGTTTCTTTCCACACCTTTTACATCAGACACCTTGTGGTGCAGGGGAACGCTTGGCAGCTGCAGCTGGCACCTGCCCTGGCTGCAGGGTGGGATGGAGGGGCAGACAGAGGAGCAAGTCAGGAAGGGGAGAGTGGTCCTCGAGGGTGCTCCAGATCCTCCCCTCCCAAATCCCTGCTGCAGGCGAGCTCCTTGGGAAGAGAGAATTGGCCAAGGCACCCAAGACATGTAAGATTGTAAGGGAGGGTAACTTTTCTTACTGCATGCTTCGCTGATGCAATAAGCGGAGGGGACCCAGAAATTGGAGGAGCCAGTGTCAAACACGACGGTGAACCTCTGGGGCGGCGTGCCGACGCTCACAACTCCGTAGTACTGCGCCTGGGGGAGGAAAAACCTGGTCAGCCCTGGGCTGCCTCCCACCGAGCTGTTCCTGAGAAAAAGGCAGACCTGGGAACATGACACAATGCTTTCACTTCAACATAAATGCACGGCACAGGGAAGTGTGTCTGCCTTCATGAGTGGCTGCGGGCAGCAGCTTTCACTCCAGCTGCATGCATAACTGTGCAGCAATTTTAAACTCTTCTAGGAAAACATTCAGTTGGGTTCCTTGTGAAGCCAACAAGCTTTCCTGCACGCCAAGATGAAGCTCTCACATGACCATGCTGGCTTTCAGGCAGCTCACTACTGATGTTGGTAAGAAATCAGTGATGCGAGGACAGCATGAACCACTTTGGCCAGTGTCAGAGGGCTCCGACCAGTGGCACAAACACTGTCACATGTTTCTGGGCTTTTCCTTTTAATTAGCAGCTATTAGCAAGTCAAAACATTAATTCTGTTGCAGACTGTGTCTGATGCACTGACCAAAGTTCTTTCAGTGGATAAAGAAACCACTGACCATCCCTGAATACTAGTTGAGGCTAGACATAATCTGTGAATATGTGAATGCTGGAGTGAAAAGTTCATCCATATCCCAAATGCAAGTGTCTAAGTGCCCTATCTGGCCCTGGAAGAGCACTTCAGTATTAAGAGACCTATTTTTAGGGAGAAGCATTTTTGGAATTCAAACACAGATAGGAAAGCAACAGCATTTTGTAGCAATACAAATAGTTGAATATGTATCTACAAGTAGATACTTGTTAATTAATACACCGAATATAGTTTCTGACCCCAGAGTTTACAGTCTGAATGAGATAATCATGAAAAAGCAAGTGCATCATTTAAGAGAATACCCGTCTATAGCTTTATCAATTAATCTGTAAAGTGCAGCAGCTCTAAGACAATTTTGACAAAAAAAATCCAAACCAAACCAAACCAAAGCCAACCAACCAAACAAACCAGAAAAAACACCAATAGACTGCAGTGAAACCTCCACAAAATTGTTCCTGGTGTTAGCTGGGTATGCTGGGGAAGTGGGTATTGTTTTGCACTTTTGAGATTTCTCCCTCTTTGATAAGCTTTAAAGCAGGCTGAAATGATTCAGTCTCCTCTGTTGTTCTTCTTCACACACATCTCTAGCTCAGCTTGGCATATTTCTTTATGGCCCTCAAGTGTCAGGAAGTTCTTGCTAAATTAATTTGGTCTTCCCTTCCCTGTTCAGATGCAGCCTACGCAACATTTCTGCAGCTTAGCTCTCCTTTAGACAAGCATAACAGAAGAACCAAATAGAACAGAACACAAAGACCAGACAAATGGACAAAATGCTAAACCCAGGACAGACAGATTACAAAATGGTTGACCTCCTGACTTGCCTAAGATCCAGTGAAAATTGTATTTTCCTTTTTCAGTTTAGACTGGTAAATTCAGCCAGGTTAGTGTGAGACCCAAGTCAGTCCCCAGTATTTAATACGCATTAGGGTCAGGAGATAGAAGCAGAAAAATAAACACTTCACTTGGATCTTTGTTATCACTGATTTGTGACTCCATGTGATCAAATAAATGAGATTTGGAGGATTTTTTATAACACGCAAACATCCAAGTTTCTGATAAATAGAATACATCTAAATGAAAACATCAGATTCTGCTACTAAAAACCCAGTCCTGAAACAAGGTTGATAGAGGCAAACCTTTCACATTTGCTTGGAGACTCAACCAAGTCCAATACAAATCTACAGAAAAATAAAATGTGTACCAGGACTACCACTGCTAGACTACATCAGCTTTCTACCCGGGTCCCATGATAACCTGGATATATACGTGCTTTATTTTGCAGACTGGTAAACTATTTTTTTCACGATCTAATGCAACAAGCCATCCCAAGCCCTATAATTTCATTGAGATATCAGATTTGAAACGTGCCGGGAAAAAAATCTGCCTTCAAGAGAACAATGAGTCCTTAATGATTGCATTACCAAAACGGTACTTACATTCATGTAATCATAGAGCCTTTCTGAAGCAGTTCCTACTGATAAAACAATATCTGCAGGGAAGCAATGCAGGTACCTCCGGGCAAAAAGGTCGGGGTGGTGATTCCTCCAAAATTCCTCTAACTCTCCCTTTTCCTTCAGCTGTTTCTTGATAGATTTGAATCGTACAAGGGGGATTCTATGCAAATAAAAGAAACACAGAAAAATTAACTAGTTCTCCTCTCTAGAGATCTCATATGTTCTTTAAAAAAAAAGAAGTGTTTCTTTTTTGAGACATCAGGTAGCCAGCTCAGACACATGCCAATGATGCCAGATGTGTTTTCTTACCGTTCCACGGCCACAGTGAATGGGATGTAAACCACAGCCAACAGTATCACCCTCATGTCTTCAGGCAGTTTGGAGTCTAATGACACTCATTTACTCAGAAGTCCCTTTTTTATACCCGGTTGTCAGCAGAGGGCTGTTCGCCAGGTCAATCAATAACAGGAGGTCAGTGTTTTGGCAGAAAACCAACTAATTTGCTCTCAGACTAACCGCTGGATTGTGCAAATAGTGGTGTCCAGTAGAGCTACTAAGGCACAGATAAGCAGAGCACACTTTAGACTAAATAGGCATTTTACTAACAATCTTTAACGTCTTTTACATGAATATAATACATGGGGTGAGCTTGGCTCACATTAGCATGGGGAAGAGGAGGCAGTCCGAGGACTTGCCTGATTCCCTCTAAGCAAGCTGCTTTTCAAGCTCACTTTAGTGACAAGTGGCCCATAAGTGCTGAATGCAGAAAAAGAGGACATAATACAGAACCATTTTCCTTTTACCTGGAAACATTTCAGCAGATGGCTGTTTGATAGGGTTGTGACAAGTAATCCCCTAGCAACTGAAGTTGAATTCCCTATTTATGGGTGAGCTCCGGTCTTAACACAAATGTGATTGCCACCCCTAAAAATGAGTCTTAAAAGTAAAAACTGGGACAGCCTGCAACATATGGTAATAAACAGCCAGTGGTTTTGTACACATTTCAGCAAGATATTTGGAAGAACTCGCTTGGATTTGTTTTCCTGCGAGTTTCCTGAGTTTAGCAGTTCCCAGCCCTGCCTGACACTTAGGTTCTAGTCAAGCTGGCAGAAAAATAATGATGTCAAAAAGACACTCTGATCTGACAGAGAGCAACCCCAAACCCATTAGCTGTCTGGGAGAAAGCTCAGCACTGAGTCTGCAATTTACTCATGAGACTGTATGAATCTTTCCTCTGCAGGAGAATGTGCAGTGAGCAAGTACAGACTGCAGCCCAGCATACATTAAACCTAAATTTGAATTTTCAGCCACTTTTGTTCAAAACGTTACCCTAGGATGCAGAGAAAAGTGCGGTGATGATTTTTCCCCTGCAATACACCACTTATTTAAACTGCTTACCGTGTGAAGGTGAGCTGGAACTAAGTAAACCCTCCCAAAAGAAAGTAGATGTGTGACAGCAATCTAGCAAAGAGTGAATGTCAAGAACATGGAGGAGGCAAGAGTTACCACCAGATCTGGCAACAATGAAAAAAGCCAAGGAAAAAACAGCAGAAAAAACACACACAGAGTGTTTGTGTGCAAAGAATGGGTCTAAATGCCTGTCACAGACTTTAAATAAATGTAAAGCAAATCACTACCACCATATACTAAAGAAATTCTTAAAAATTGTTCCTTTAAGGCTTTTTAAATCAATTACTTTAGAGGTCTATCCATTAGTCCCCTGGATTTTGAAATACCCATTTTGCTTTTTTCAAACTTACCTCCAAAATGTGAGGGCTACACAAACTCAGCAAAGGCTGAGCCTGATGTCATCACATAGCTGTGTGCAGAGCTTTGGATCTGAAAAAGCACCAGCATCTCTATTTTAATATTCTCTTTCAAATAATAATATTTCAAAAATGCAACATTTATATTGATTTCCATTTTATTGTGATTTTTTTAAAAAACTACCTAGCTCCAAGGAGTGTTCCCCATTTCTTCTGAACACAGAAGTTTTACACAAGCTCTCATCAAGCAATGATGTTTTCCATCCTGCAGCCATCCCAGCCACTGAGCTCTAGGAGCTGGGTGCTGGAAATGAGAAGGGTTAGCAATAGATGTGGTCATTTGTGAACTTTCAGCAAGCAAAGGGATTTCTCAAGGAGCCTACATGCATCACCTGATGTGTAGCAGAGCAGATGTCATGCCCTCTGGTAGGACAGTGTCGCTTTGACAAGAGCAAGACAATGTCTGTGTTGAGCACCTTTATCACTTGAACTTTTCCTCAAATGCCACAAATGCTTCTGGGAAGTCATTGAGGTTTACATTGGAGGGCATCAGGATAGCTCTGAAGACATGAAGTGGCTTTCAAAACACCGCCATGGGACTACTGAAGGGATTGCCTTTGCCTTAGAGTCTCTGCTGAATCGATGACTCTCAGAAAGATCAAGAGGGTTCAATTTATCGCAAATGTAGCCCTTTATTAACCCACCACACAAAGGTTATTTTTCCCCAAATACTCTGATCTCACAGTGTGTTCCGAGCAGACCTTCATTTAGCCAACAGAGGTACAAAATGCAGCAACAAAAGGTCATCGTGACTTTTTTTGATAAACTGGAATAATGATTAAACTACAATGCAGAGGAGCCCTAAAAAATAGTTGTCCACAGCTTAAAAGTTTCATTAATTAGGAACAATTCAAATGGAAAAAAATACATACGTATTGTAAAGTCCTTTCTCTCTGTATGGTTTATCAAGAAAAATATGCCTAAACTGTAGTATTAATATACTCTTATATAGTTTTTTTATGCTGTTCTGATCAGCAGAATGTCTGAAGAGGTTTGTCTAAGGGACATATCTTTGCCAGGGAGGTAAATTCATTATTATTTATGCCAAATGCATTTCCTTTTCCACATCTGTAGCCGACGGTGCCTTGATGGGGCAGGAAGCCTTCCCTTTAGAAGGTGCCACAGAAATGGAAACCATCACAAAAACCCACTGGGACCCATGGGAATATTTTCAGATCCAATTCCAAGGTAACTGCTTGGAAAAGAATGCCCTGCAAAATCCAGGAATGACACATTCCCCACAGTGGTTCTCTGACAGGGTGCGTAGTGTTAAAGCAGTGAAGTGGCTACTCTGGGATGCTCATTGAGTGCAAATGGATTCTTGCTGCTGGGATGCTAGGCCCAGCACATCCCACCTTCTGTCATGAGAGGGAGTATTTTCAGGACCTCTCTCCCACAGCACAGCAACAGATGACTGTGATGTATCTTTGTTCTCCAGGCTTGATACTTTGTCCAGTTTCTCCATCCAGAATCTATTTTGTGGTGCTCAGGTCACAAAACTTGCTGTTCTCCATCCTGCTGCAATACTGGTTCCCAGATGCCCTCTCTGTTGTTCTCCCCCAGGAAACCCTCCATACATTTCATAGCATCACCCCCCTCATCATAGCGCAGCCCCTCATCTTGCAGAGAAGAGACTAGCAAACATCCTATAGCCTATACTCAATTGATAGCGAAGAGCTGTTTTACTTTTGAAAGTTAAGTGTAGCAGAGAGCTCTCTATTGCCAGATTTGACTGGAGATCCAGAGGCCACTTTAGCTGTTTGATATTGCCTTTTTATTTGCTCTGCCTTTCGTTTTTCCAAGAATATGTGGCTCTCAGCAATCACATATTTTGGTTGTGTAGCACCTAATGTCCAGAAACCAGCTGCAGAAAGCATCCTTCCTAAATTACAGTAAGTGTGGAAAATGACAGCAATGAGCTGAAGATACCAAAGTAGAGAGACAGCTTCCAGAAAGTCTCTTTCACCTTAAAAGACTCTACCACCTCTCACACCCAAAGATCATGGTAGAGCCGAGGCCAACACACGGGTAGGACAAGACCCAAGAAAGCTTAAAACAGCAGCAGCTCAAGAAGCCAAAATATGCAGAGGTGCCTACACACAGGAAGGCTCCTCCTAGAAATCAAGAGGTTCTCCTGACCTGAATAGCAATGGGTCTTACTGAGAGGAGGGAAACAGTTTACACCATCACATCTAAATAGTCATAATTTTTAACATCATATTTATCTCACTCATTACAAGTGAGAATCTTGACAGAATTAAATCCATGGCAGTTTCTTGACAGGTTTTGGTGTGGACACAGCAACTGCAGTAGCATGATCAGAAGGTGGCTGGAGAACAGTTTTGGCAGGTTGTGATAGTGAGCATATTAGACTGGGATTCAGACAAGACGCAAAACATAATGTTAATGAAAAAGGCCCTACACAGTCAAGAGTGCCAGAGGCTATAGTAAACACCTTTAAGTTAGGAACATAAATAGTAGAACAGCTCAAGATAGCAGTTCGCCAAGTATTTCTGTCACAGCTTTAAGATAAGTACTGGGTGGCAAGTTACACTCTGAAATTATGTATTTGGCACCTTGCAAAGTAAATCCCTGAAAGTACCACTTGTCTGGAAAATCAGTCAAGTCTTTTGGGGGTATTTTAAACAACAATTCAATTACATCTGACATTTCCACAGAAAACTTCATGAAAGCTGAACAGCTGAGCTTAAAAATTCGGTCTTCTGCGGTGTTTATTTTCCCAAGCCAGTCCCCATGGCCAGCAGTGGCTGCCCAGTCAGCACAGCCGGAGCAAGAGGTGAGGGGATGGGACATCGGGGTGATGGTCTGGGGCAAAATCAGAGAACATTTACAGTGTGCAGGAAGAGGCAAGAAGGAATGCTTTCAGGGAGGGGTGAGGGGTCTGTGGGTGACAGAGGTAGAGGGAGATCTGTGCTCCGAGTCATCCTGTCCATAATCCCCATCACCAAACACTCATTCAGTTATCAGAAACATTTCAGAGCCCTTGAGATTAACGGCTGGTGCCATGTAAACAGAGCCTTATATTGGGAAGGCAGAGTTACTGGCAGGGCAGTGCACAGCGGGAGGAGACCAAGGTGGGCCCCTGTCTCTTGCAGTCCAAAGAAAGTCCAGAGATGGGCAACAGTCTGAAAGCCATAGTTGCTTTTGTGCCCTCCAAGAAGTGCCAGAAGTACCTCCTGGAAGACCTAGAAGAGATGCCAGTGGATAAAATGGTGGATCTGAGCGGCAGGCAGCTGAGGCGGCTGCCTCTGCATATTTGCTCTTTCAGGGAACTGGTCAAGCTGTACCTGAGTGACAACAACCTGAACCATCTGCCCCCTGAGCTGGAGCAGCTGCAAAACCTGCAGATCCTGGCGCTGGACTTCAACAACTTCAAAGCGCTGCCCCTGGTTGTGTGCACGCTGAAGCAGCTCTGCATCCTCTACCTGGGCAACAACAAGCTTTGCAGCTTGCCCGTCGAGCTCCGACTCTTGCAGAACCTCAAGACCCTCTGGATGGAGTCCAACTGCCTGCAGTACCTGCCCGAGGTGGTGTGTGAGCTTAGCCTGCTCAAGACCCTGCACGCCGGCTCTAACGCGCTGCGCACGCTCCCCACCCAGCTGCGGTGCCTGCAGGAGCTGCGCACCATCTGGCTGTCGGGAAACCTGCTGTCCGAGTTCCCCTCTGTGCTGCTGGACATGCCTTTCCTAGAGGTGATCGACGTAGATCGCAACTCCATCCGGTTCTTCCCCAGCCTGGCTCACCTCCCTGGCCTGAAGCTGGTGATCTATGACCACAACCCCTGCAGGAACGCACCCAAAGTGGCCAAAGGGGTGCGCAGGGTGGGGAGATGGTCAGAGGAGACGCCCGAACCCCGCAAGCGGTCTGGGGCAGTGATAGAAATCTCGCTCGATGAGAAACCGTCAACGCCTCCTGCTATCAAGCCCGAGACAGAAGTCGAGCCCTGCTGACGCTCACCTGCCCGCTCTGGTGGCAGCACCCTCACAACATTGCTCAACCTCTACTTTTCCCTTGCTTGCTGGTGTCCAGGGAGCACCACACCACCTGGCAGTCTTCAGGAATAGGTGCACGGGCTTAGAGCTAGGTGACAACACATCTCTCTTGTAGAGACACTCCCTTCTGTGGAGCACCCAGAACTCTCTCTAGAGAGCAAAGACTTCCTTCCTTTCCCCTTCATCCCATGCGGGGACCACTCAGAGTTTGCAGTAGAGATGACAACACAGTTCAGATGTGGGTGCATTATCCAGAGTGCACACAGACTCGGTGCTCTTCACCTGTGGGCTTTTTCTTCTGCCTTTAACCTTGCTGAGGCATCTGAGCTCAGCTGGAAGCTGCTGTTCAAGGTGATTGCTGCTGAGAGTCATAGCTCTGAAGTAACCCACAGCATTTGTCTCAAATGCCTTATCTGAAACACACCAACAGCTTGAAGGTTTCCCTGCCCATCCCAGGGGAAGCGTAGCACAGCCCTGGCTGTGCTATGAAGGAAGCAGTGTGTACATACCAGCAAGCTCTTCTCCTACTGCTGCCACCCTCTTCCTGGAAAATTTGCTACCATTCCTGTTCTGTTATTGCCAAGCAGCATTTTACATAAAGGTGAGGAAAGCTCGAGGCTGTGCTGCTAGTTTTTGGGTTACCAACACCACTGCGTGTAAGGTCAGCTGGACATGCCGAGTTTTTATGCAGTAGCAAAGAAGCAAAACAAAACCTGACTAAAGTGGAAAAACCACGAGAGCTGCCAAGGTAAACTTGCATGAATAAAACCCAGGGCTGGGAGCCTGTCACCACAGAATTTGAAGCTGAGGCAAACTTTACTCGGTGGACTTCAGCTGAGTTATCTCTTCAGCTTGCATCTTGGTCCGGTTCAGATCCCCTTCAAAATGGATTGAATTCTGTTTGTTTGTTTTGTTTTAAAGTATGTTTTACTTTAATTGTATGTTTTAATTTAACAGGAAAAAAATCTGTCTCAAAATGACATTTTGAGCTTTTGATTCCATAGCACGGCTCATGCCGTTTGGAGAGCCAGCTCTTCTCAAAAAGGGCGAGGAGCCCTTGGTGGCACCGAACAGCCGCTGCCCTCTCTGCCTCACTTGTCAAGTGGAGCCGTCTCGCAACGCAGCTTGGGGAAGCAGTGGTCGACTTCCCAGAAAAGGTTTGATTTTCTGCCAGTTCGGGACTGCTTAGCGTCATTTACACGCTTGAAAAATTATCTGGAAATTATCTAGACTCTGCTAGCACTTGCTGTCTTGTTAAATGAAGTCGAATTTGGATCTGGCTGGCAGCCGTGGAGTGTGCTGACTAAGCATTAAATTAAATAAAATATACTAGCATCTTGCAGAATTAAAGCATCCTTCTTCAGAATTAACTGAATTCTCTCTGTCCAAATTCTTTATCTAACCTTGTTCCAACAAACTCTTTCTTCCCACAACAGAAAATTATTCAGCAGGACAAGAGTTCAGGGCTTTCTTAACATCCGAGTTCAATGTTTTATTTCCTATGCAACCGACCCAGAACTTTATCTATCTGAGGGGGTGGGGAAGAATGTGCTTTCACCTCTTTGTCAATGGTTTGTATTTCACCCAGCGCTCTCTACACAGTACTGTCGCTTTTGAAGCTCTCAAGAGACTCTTCTTGGAGAGTTTGGAAGAGCGTCTTCTAAGCAGGTTCTCTTCATCTCAGGAAACGTAACGGAGAAAAATGTTTGCACAGATACTTTCATTTCCAATTAATCTCCCTACTTTGGCAGATTTCCCCTGGGGTTTGCCCAGGTGCTGCATTATACTAGCAAGGGCCAGGAGGGTCACAAGGCCCAGCTGGCACCTCTCTGGGCTCCCGCACACAGGGCCTCCATTTGTCTCTGCTTACAGTCATCAGCAGTCTGCATGAAGACTTCTGCAGGCAACATGGAGTTCCTTAGGGCCCGAGCATAAAGCAACTAGTCCAAATTAGAGACACGTTGTCTTTGTAGCAACTACTGGAATAGGACAGAGAATAGAAAGATAAGCTACAATAGACATGAAGGGGGAGGGGGTTAGAAAAAGGGAACACGACGCAGCCTGGCACACTTTCCACTAACTGCCCTCTATTGTAAGTCGGCCAAAGTCCAATGCTTTGCAGTCAAACACAAAGACTGTTTGGTCCAGGATACCGACATCTCTCTCCACCTGTGCCTTCCTTTCACAACCCTCCTTAGCACAACTCCCATCTAAATAAAATTTGTGGTGTCAAAATCTCTAAAATCCCTCCAGTTGTAGTTCTGGGCACTGACTAAGGCTACTCTTCATTTTTTTTCCTTTTGTCGTAAAAAAAAAAAGGGGGGGAGAGTAATACTCCAGTATCACTACAGAAGGGTAACATTTAAATTCAGAGCCTATTTCTAGGATCCCAGCTCAAAACCTTACAGCCAGGATTGGCATAAACTGCTCACACTAAACACATCAGGTCAACCTGAACCTGCAAGCTACTGAGGCTGGGGAGGTAACCCTTGGCACTGACTGCCCAGCCACTGCCTGAAGCATCTGAGGACTGAGGATGAGCACTGCACCTTTCCTAAGGAAACTGCCCTTCTTGGTTCTACACAAAGACAAATACAATTTTGATGAATTACGGATTTTTTTTTATTACTATTTTTGTGTATTTTAAGTGGAACCTGGAGAGGAACAGCAGGAATAGGGTTGTATAAAACCCGTTTTACTTGAAAGTGAATTCTTCCCCACAACACATAAACAGAAATAAGCTAAAACCAACTGTAGACAGTTACTTCATGCCGCTGATGGAGACCTGCTCATTTCAAGCTTCTGTTCCATAACTTCACAAAAACTAGATCATTAAAAAAAATTACTAGGTGACACCTGGTCCACAAATCCTCAGGTACCGAAGAAAATTTAACAAGGGCGATGGTCTGGTACACGTTTTCTGGGGAGAAAAAGAAAAATTAGAAAATCCCCTCTGCCAGCTGAGGTCCACCAGCATACCCACCCATTCACCCTTATTTTTGAGTTGATACTTTGTGTTCAGTGTGAGCTTTATCTCACAGCACAAAAGGCAGCGTCACCTCAAACCCAACACACCAGCTTTCACCGGGGTAAAAAAAAAAAAAAAAAAAAAAAAAAAGCCGTGATTTGCAAAACAGTGCAAACTACCTGGTAGTGGGCATACATAGGATACCCTGACTACAACGTGGCATTTCTTCCCAAACTTTTTAACAAATATGTATTTATTTTAGCTGCAGATTCTACTTCAAAAGCAGCTGGGCATTTCACTACAGCTCTTGCGAAAAGAAAATAAAAAAGCAGCATGATGCCTTACATTTTGGTCAGCCACTTCAGCAGATGGTTTAGTACTATATATGGCACATGAGTAGCTGGTGACCTAAGATTACCTAGGCCTTGCTCGGGCATGCTAATGTAAGCACACTGATAGCTGTAAAGGCCTGCTCATACTGCTAATGCAAAAAAATCCTGTAGCATGAACATCAGCATGTCAGAACAAGACTTTTCTGCACACTCTTCCACAGAAGGATCCTACTCCAATACCACTGTAACTGACCATGTAGACACTCAGATAGTACCTTGGTGCTGCTTTAATAATGTCATCTACACGAAGAATCATTTCTGCTGCTTCAGCTGCACTCAGCAAAACTTGTCTCTTGACTTGGAAACTTTCTGTCACTCCCAAGGCTGCCATGTCTCCAATGATACCCTCTTTCATATCTGGAAGAAGAGACACATTAAGAAATTGGTTGATTTTTTTATATTTGTGTTTTGGTTTTTTTTAAGGAAACTACAAGAAGCTGACAGTATGGTAACTTACCTGCTCAAATGAAACATATTGATAGTAAAGGAAGTTATTAAATAAAGTCTTCCACTTCAAGGCTCCTGATTTAAGCCTAACATGTTGCAATTACATACAAAAAAATTGAAGATGAAAAATATATCTACTGGGAGACAAGATCCCAATAGGACTCTCAGCACTATTTCCTTAGGTATATCAAATTCAGAGCTGTTCACAACTTTTTTAAGAGTTTTTTTGGGGGCAGGGGGTGTTTGGTTGTGTTGGGGTTTGGTTTTGTTTTGTTTTTAAATCAATGTCTTTTAAAGCTTTATTTAACTAGACTCAATGTAAGTAAGGAAAGGGGTTTTTACAGGTGGAAACCATCTCGTTCAAAAACAAAGCTTTCCAGTCTATTGTGACAAGGCTGGTAGAATGATAAAGGAATGTAACATTGTATGCCTTACGTTCTATGCAAAGCAAACAGAAATCAACACATTCGGTTCTTCCAGCTGAATGTATCAATGACAAACAGATGGGACAAAGTTTAATAATTGCCCTCCCAAACAGCAATCCTATAACAGAAGTATCAAGCCCCTTACCAAGTCCGTAAGTAGTCTTCCCTTCACTGTGAGCAGCTCTGAGCTGAGCAACCAGATCTGCACTGTCATAGCCAGCATTATCAGCTATTATTGTTGGGATCTAAGGGGATAAACACAGGTTGTTTGAAATTAATGCATGGATTGATCCCTAGTAAACATGAAACATGCTTTGATATTAGTAGTTTACTTATCAGTTTCAAGACACAGTTTCAAAAAACATGGCATATGAGCTGTTACAGTGATCACAAGATAGGGAAAAATAAAAATTAAAAAAAAATAAAAATAAATCAAACTACCTTTCCAAGGATTTTGTTCAGGACAGAAACCAGTTAGCAGGTGTGTCAGTTCATTTTACATGGACAGAAAGAAATCTGTCTCTTTCTTATCATTTCAGACTACAATTGGAGAAATGGTTTCATTTTAAGCTTGCTGGTAAGCATTAACCACCAGATCATTCTGTTCACTGTTTAAGTGACAGCAGTGTGAATCGCACATGCTGACTGAACAGGTAACACCACATCTTAACATGCTCTTTAAATCTTCTTGGGACAAATGTTTTCCTATGGTCTTTCATTTCCTAAGAAAGATTTTCCCTAATTTAAATTACAGGAAGGCAGTTTCTCTCGTATTTACAGTTAGCATAATAATAATCCATAAACGTTTCTCGTGATACTCTTACTTCCTACCAGGATGCAATTGCCAGTGCAAGTCTAGAAACTGCTAGATAGTACTAGAGCATGAACACAACCAAACAGCACTAGAGTATCAACAGAACAGAAGAGCTGCTCTTTTCTACATAAGTTGTCAAATGAATAAGCTGAGATTTTTATGTGCTATTTCTGCTGCACTTATAACCTTGCAGATAAGAGAAGGAAGGACCAATTAGAAGAGTGCTAACATATGAACATTCAGAATTCTGTAACATGCAGAATTATTAAAACACCAATAGTTTTTTTTCTAACAGAGAAAAGAGTAATTTTTTCCCCCTTTGTTCATCCAAGGCTTTGGCTAAATTTCACTTTTTTACTTTTAGAAAACCAAAACTTTAAAAGAGAAGCAACTATTTGATGTCAGATGTTAGTAAACGTCATGAAAATTTACGTTTATTAATCCATCAATCTGATTAAACAAACTCACCATTCGTAAGGCCTTAGCAAAGGACTCCATTGCAACAGACTCTTTGCCAGGTGTTCTCATGGCAAGTTCTGCAACAGCATTGGCCATCAGCATCTCTGAACAACCTATTCATTGAAGACACACAGATGTTTTGTATCAGACGTGAGCAGGAATGCAAACTGTCTATCGTGTGCAAAGCTCAAAGAATCTAATATTCACCTCCGCCGTACACAGTTCTAGTGTCCTTCACAGTCTGGGCAAGAACACAGAGAGCATCGTGCAAAGACCTCTCTGCCTCATCTAGAATCTGCTGCGTGGCTCCACGCAAAACTATGGTGCAAGCTTCACCTAAAGAGTGCAAATGTGAAAAAAAATTTAAAAATAAAACAAAACAAAGACACAAAAAGAGGCTATTGCACAGCATCTGTAACAGTTCTGCTATCACTAAAGTCAATTTTTACATAGATCAGTTTTGGGAATAAAAGACAGCATGATGGCATTTCACAGATAGAATTGTTTTTATCAATGAACTGTTCCGTAAAATTATTTAACAGAAAATAGATACTATTGCTGAACAACCCCTCAGGAAAGTTACAATACTGGCATTTACTGGAACAAGTTCTCGAAGTGTGACAGATTGCTACTTTTCTTGTCAACTGGATCGCCCAATGCAGACATTTTGGTTCCCATCCTTACAAATGTTTATGGTCATTTACATAACACGAAACATATGCAATTCCAACCATGAATGTGTATCTTTGCAGGATTTTTACTGGAGAGCAAGGCTTTTATAAAAATGGTTACGTGAATCATTGAAAAATTCCTACACCATCCTGATAACTGAATAGCATTAGTGGAGAGTTAACACAAATGTTACAACATGCCATTAGTGGTAAACCACTCACCCATTGCCACTCCAGAGAAATGAATAAGTTTATCTTCTCCAATCATTATTTCCTCAATAAGCTTGCAGCTTCCTAGTTTTACTAGCTCAGGGTGATCAAAGGTTGATGCAATTTCACCACCTACAAATGTAAGACCGTAGAAAAGTCAAAGAGATGGTGAAAGCATCCATTCGAGCATGGTCTAAGAGGGGGGATAAAAAAAGTAAAGTATCTTCATAATCACCCCAAAATAATTCTAAATAAATACTGATAAGCCAATTTTTTCCCGTGTCATCATATGGCACCAGAAACCTTTCACTGATGCTGACTAGTCCTTAAAACACCAATATTTTGTTTCACATCACAAGCACTACAATAGCAGTAATGCTTCTGAGTTCTGTCTGGATAAGAGAATATATGCTAATCTCTACCAGTATTAAAATGTCAATCTGTTTAAAGTTTTGATAGTATTTACTGACAAAGTATTTATAAATCACTAAATCAAGTTTGTTATGTTTTAAAACCTGAGCTTGTGCCAGTATTCATTTTGCCTGCCTGATGATGGCTGAGAATCACCAGTCACCATTCTCCTGAATCATGAGCCTTGTGCTATGTTGTAGCAGCAATATTGTGCGCTATTTGTAAACCCCCCTATCGTAAACAGGTATCGCAAAGACCAAAATGTCTCTGAATGGAGCTTTTTTCTAGTACTTTGGTCTTTGCATTAGAAAAATTCACTCCCAGCATATGCTTAATTACATAGATCAGCTTGCAGCACTGCTGCAGTTGTAGCGGTACAAGGAAAGAGAAGATTTCAAGTAGAGTTTGTGCTTACTAAACGCTTTGTCTATTTTTTTCAGCTATACTACTTGATCCAGTGTGGTCTGTTATAGTCCATTTGCTCTGCCTACAAAATTTATTTTGAATTTGTTCCAGAACATAAGCAATGCTCCTCTCAATCAAGTGTTTGCCTGTGTCAACGTGCCTATGGACAGTTATACATAATGGCTACTTCAGCTTTGCTAAGCTAAACAAGGCAGCATCTTTTTCTTTCTCTCTGCAAAGCAAGTTCTCCATCCTCCTTGTCACTTTCAATCAACTTTTTATGATGTTCCAGTTAACAATCTGTAACTTCAGCAGTAAGAATCATCGGTAGCATTCCAGCTGTTTCATTTTCATTAATTTCTAGAGTAAGATTTAGACTAACCACTACTAAAAATATCCAGGTTGTTTGTTCATGTTATTTGAGGTCCACCTCAAGCCAATGACTCAGGCTTGTATTTTTAACAAAGGATGACTCTTTAGTCTTGTCTAGTATTACAATCAATCAACAGACATCTATTACAAGATGGTATTAACTGATTTCTGGGATCATCATTTTATTCTTTCTATTGCTAAGCTTCATCTTTTCCCTAGGAAACAAACATTTCAAAAGTTTTATCAAGCAGGGACTTAACAGAAAATATTTTTAAATATTTTTTAAATTATTTTAAATATTAAAAAATAAATGTCTAAATTATATACCAGTAAGAATTACAATCCCTTATTCACAGTTGGTGGACCCAAAAGAAAAAAGAAAAAAAAAAGAAATATCTTTAAATCATTATGCAGGGAGGATTCAGGATTCAGAATCAAAACAGACATGAGAAGTGTAACATACTGAAGACAGAAACTGAATTACCTGATTCTGAAAAAATACTGACAGCTATATAGCAATTGATAAATCAACAAAGTAAAATTCAGTATATTGTGACATCAATATCATAGGGCCTTCCCTATATCTTTCTATTTAAGTATTGTAAAACAAAGCTTACTTGGAGTACTGTTCTCATTCACAGATCTGCTTAACAGTAGAAAGTACACATTAGGTGACCAAGCATTATACATTTACTGACGATGGAGTAATGTGCCCCTCCAAGATTCCTATGAGCAGGTACTCTACATACCTGTAACAAGAGCCAGACGTTCTACACCAGCAAAGTCTGCATGTTCGATAGCCATGACGCCAGCAGCTCCGAAGAGCTGTTCAGGGTAGTTGTAGATCAGCTGTCTACAATTAAAACACAGGCACATCTTCCCATTACACACGGAACAAACCTTTTAAAATACCAGAGTAAAAAAAGACACTGGGTTCTTAGCAGCGTGGATATGTGACAAGATTTCTGAAAGCTATAAAAGCAGTCAATATGTGAGGCACTTGCCACACACAGAATGTTACACCACATAGAAGCAAGTGAAGTGACAGGAAAACATACAGAGGAAAAAAAATTTGAAACTATGACAGCTTTTTGAAATACCCTTCCCCTGAAGGCATATTATCAACTCACAAGGACCCATATACCTCAATTCTAAGTCCTTTGAGCCTAAGTGTCTGCTGGGCACTTAACCGCCTATGCTAACAGAGTACACTAAAACAACATCTGAAGCAGCATCTTTTAATTCCTTCACCAACACAAAAAGCAAACAATAGACAACTCTACAGGAACAATAAATGCCCAGTGTTGTAATGTATACCAATAGCAGACTGCAGAGCATGTGCTCCCTTATTAACGGGTATTTCACTCTCTCCAGAATGAAGTAGTCATCCAAAGATGAATGCTCAACGACGTTTCAGGAGTGCTATGCCAAACTATTTTTCCCTTCCAAATTATAGATTAAGCATTGTAGAGATTCAGCAGAAGCTGGGAGATGCCATCTCTGTTAAAAAAAATGATATTTCTAATCTGTCTTCAAAAGACACAAATGGCACCACTGGGTATGTGCAGAGAAGGTTCTTCCTTCTCCAGACCCGTACAGCCTTGAGCCCTGTCAAGCATCTCCTCAGTGGTACTTAACTGGCTAACACAGTACCAGCTGTGAAACGGACCTACAGCACGACTGTAAGCACAAGTCAGTTTTTATCAGGGAATAAATCTGGAAGTCAAGAGTCAACCTGACTGGCATACCACTAGCCTGGCTACAATGACTGACTGCTACCTGAGCTTCCTTAGGGTGACACTACGTGTGTCACAAGCACACCAGATAACAGCAATGGCATTAAGGATTTTTTGGCATACTTCAAAAGGATTCTTCCAACATGTGCCTAGAGGACTCCTGACTCCAGGACTCTGTATTTGTTCCACGTCCACTGGACAGACATTTGCCTACACTAGAATGTAACACATGTGAAACACAGCATAGAGGGAGAGGCTATGAGATTCATAAGTCTGTCAATGGTTCTTACAGATGTTCAATACAAATTTTGAAGGTGCACTATGTCCTGAAAGACTAGAGCTTTGCTACCGTGGAGAACAGGGCTACTCTTACAATGCCTGTCCTTTGGTGCAGTATTAGCTAAACAGCTTCCTAGTAGACTACACGATGCACTGAACCACCAGGTGTCAAGCTGCTCATAAATATGGCAATTTAACTCCAATGAGAATTACTGAAAGGCAGAAGCATTCTTCATCATTAAAAACCTGAATGCTTTTTTGCACTGTGACAGTTTAAGAGAGAAGTAGGCTGCCAACAAAAATAACTAATTTAGATTGTGCCATTTCTTCAACAAAAATGGTTACCTTCCATACTTTCAAAGATGTGTATAAAAGGCTCGTGACAGGGAACACAGATGTCTTTCAAACACTCTTGAATCTGGAGCAGTACTCCAGTACCAGCATTTCAACACAGGAAGAAGCATAGCTGGTCAATATGCATTCCACAGCACACACTCAGCACCAATTTCCCCTCAAAAGGGGGAATGCAGTCATGGACAATGCTGCTGATATTTGTAACTAAATAAATTCATTAGCATAAAAGCAGTGACATTGCTTCAATTGGAGTGAAATATGGATCCCTGTTGAAGTAACATCACTTCTGCCTCTTTAAAAAAACAAAAAACAACCAAAAAAAAACCAACCAAAAAAACCGCCCCACCACCAAAAAAACGGGAGTAGGGAAGGCATGGTGAACAAGGGGAAGCATAGAAAAAAAACACTGGCCTCACTGAAGAGAAATAATTAAGCATTATGTAGGCCCATCTAATTTTGCAGATACAAGCATAAATAATGCTTTTCACACTCACAATATTATAATCTTGCTACTTTCTAATTGCATTATAAACTCTACCCCTTTTTCCAGAAAATTCATACCTGTTAATGAAGCAGTTTATACCATGCTTAAGAATACGGTCTACCTTCTCCTTCATTTTTTCTTTTTCTGCCTGTTCTATTTCTGCTACCTTTGCTGTAGAGTCCACTCTAACACGAGAGCCAAAAATCTGTATCAAAGAAAACACAGAGTTCAGTCTGAAAAGAAATTCCATTTACAAAAACATCATTTGACAACAGTAGTTCTGTCACATACCTTAATCTTGTCTGTATCCATACCAGTGTTTGCAATAAGAATCTTTGCATTTTCAATTCTTTTTGGCTGATTTACACCTATCTTCTTGTCGAGTAAAAAGCCTGGAGTAACAGAAGGGTCTTGTAAGACTTCACATTAAAAAAAGGAGAACAATCCATTTACATCACTACAGAAAATTTGTATAGAGATGTGTAACTTAACAGCTTCCATTTCTCAGGTGCACTTATAGCCAAAACACTTAGACTTACCTTCATCTAAGTAGGAATCAGCCAAACTTCCACCAAGTTTCTTAATGACGTGGATAGCCTCCAAATTACCAGAACCTTTCAACCTAAGAACAGCTTCTACAGCTAATTTGACAAAGTGATCTTTATGATGAGTAAGCAGTTTTGATGAAAGAGTCGTTCCCGCAATGTTCATCAAGTCTTCACGGAACTTCACTTCATCATCACTAAAATAAAGTGAATACAGTTAAAACTGGAAAGTCTGAAAGCCTTAACTACCATTAACCTACCACTGTGAATCTCTCTGAAAAGGCTGTGTCCACGTGCAATTTTGAGGCATGCTACACAGAATCCCTCCAGCACCCTAGAATACAATCTTCCACTTGAAATACAAGTTGAATTAGGACAAACTTTGCATTCAGCTTTAGAAAGCCTGTGCCCTCAAAGTGTTAAGTAGAGAAAACGGTCACATTTGAAACCAGAGTATGAAATCTGAAATAATAGCTCAGATTTTTGTTTTAGGAAGCAAATTATTGCTGCTTGTTTCTGCACATCATAAGTGTGCAGAAAATTACTTACATCATAAGTAATTTTAAATAATTTCATAAGGCTTCTGTAGTTCACCTAAAGAAACTACAGTCTTTTTTTTCCCTCAACTGTTAAAACTCATAAATTCAGCCTTTACACTTCTTAGAAGAGAGCAAACAATTTTCCAATGATACATACTTCTCACTGATGTTTTAATCTTGACTGGCTGATAAACAATTACAGCAAATGTACATTACTAACCCATGATCCACGGCTGCTTTCAAAAGTGCCTCTCTTGAAGCTTTTGTGGCTGCTCTCCAGCCTGCAATGATGGTCTGCGGATGAATCTTCTTTGCAATTAATAATTCTGCTTCCTATTTAAATGAAATTAATAATCAAGCTTTTCCCTGCCAAGGTACATTTACGCAAACTAGGAAAGACGTTTCCAAGTAATCAGAAAAAGATGTATGGCAGAAAAAGACAGAGAGCTATAGCAATGACAATCACCCTACTGGCTGGGTTTTCTCCTAGGCAACTATGATCTGCCCTTGGACAATCATCCAGAAACTTTAACTAAAAAAAAATAATCCTAACTCCACTAGGCATAGTGACCAGACATGTACTTCAAAATAGCAATCTCACTTCATGTTTGAGATCAGTTTCCCGTTCACTTATAGCTGCAACTGAAAGTGTAGTTGCACAAAACCCAACAAACTCAAACATTTCCAAATACCCTTTTTGCGAGGAACTCGGCAAGCTCTCATGGTTCATTTCTCAGATGCTCTTGATCTGAGATGATCAGATTTACTGGCACAGCTCTGCTAACAAGAGCTCCTCACTTTTGAGGTGAGTTTTGCAGTGTAAACTCAGTATGCAAAGTTTAAAGGAACGGTATGAACTCAGGTCTTGTGCACATAAAAATAGATAATAACATGCCTTTTTTCTTTTCACCCACTGATGTTATGGAAAAGGATTTCTGAGGACTTGATCTCACAGATAACCAGTGCTGCACGCTGCCCTGTGCAACATCTAGAAAGTGATCCATGAGACTGACACATCTCTGTTTCACTTGCATAATGAAATAAGAGAAAATAATTTTCTAAAACATACTAAATTAGAATACTTCGGAGTTTATCAATAATAATGAACACAGTATAAAATCTAAAAGATGACCCAATACTTCATGGGTTTTTTCCTACCCATTTCCATGGCAACAGAGCAAGGCATTCCTGTACTTTGGAAGCCCTCTTCATAAACATCAAGTAACACACTTCCTGTTGATACCCCAGGAGCACAATGCCAAACAGAAAAACATTTTAAAAACTAATACATCACCCTCAGTAATTCAGCTGCCAACACAGTGACAGATGTAGTTCCATCACCAACTTCGTCGTCCTGAACCTTTGACATATCTAAAGAAAGAAGCCGCTGTGTTAATGTTTTGATTCAAAATACCATGCTCACTTGTACCAGCTTTCCATAACACTTTTATATTAGTTTGGAGAAGAAAAAAAGGAGTTTTGCTCCATAAGACTTTAAAGAGGTCTCTCTAAGCCACAGAAAAACACAAGATGCAAATCAAATTAAAGATCCTTCAAATTCCTCTTTTTTTGTCACCTACATACCAGTTTCAGTCTGACAGTGGTGAAATGCTGCTCCTCTATCCTCCCATTCCAAAAAATGGTCAACAAAATGAAGCAGGGCCAGACAGAAACTCTAAGGTATACACGCAGGATCCTTTTTGATAAACAAGGACCCAGCAACATGAAACCATCAAGAAACTTGACACCAAATTGTTCAGGGTCTTGCTTGTCACTAGAACTGCTGCACCATTTGCAGACTATGACAGTTGATCACAAAGACAAACTCTTGTCCGGATTAAGTGTCATTGATTAAGTGGTAAGAATAGATTTAAATCAGGGAGACCCAAAGAGAACCTCTGTACTCCAGTAGATTTCTATTTTGAATTTTCCCAGTGAAAAAAAGATGGGCACACAGATGTCTTTTGTCCCTTTTGACTCCTAGGACAAACCAGGGTTGAGGGAAAACAAGGAGACACCAGAACAGTTTTGCAAGAGCAGCATATACATCAAATGTACTTCTGCAGAGTTCTAGAACTCTTACAACACCTTAACCTCCTTACTTAAGGAATTCTGTTCCACTTCCCTTCCATTTTTCACACTATTTGAAGCATATTTTTCTAACAACAAATACAGATGAAAAAATGTCAAGTACGCCAATGACAAATTGTTAAAAACTCACCAACCAAGACCTTGGCAGCTGGGTTGTCAACTCCAATAGCTTTCAGGATGGTTGCACCATCATTGGTAACTGTTACCGTGCTCTCTCTCCCAGTACTCAAAAGAATCTTATCCTACAAGATACGAGATGTAGACTACTGCTTGAAAACATAATGCGACTATAAAAAATAAACTAAGGAACTTGGAGCTGCCTTACCATGCCTTTAGGCCCCAGAGTGCTCTTGACCAGGTCACCAATAGCAATGGCACCAACAAAGGAGGACTGAAATGAAAGCAAATATACCTTAGAAAAGGATTTATTTCTACTTTAATACAAAAAGTAGAAGCTAGCCCGTAACTTCCCAGAGAACATTTTAACCCAGCCCTTTCACAGCCAAACTCCTTTCAGCAGAGGCTGGATCCACATATCTTAACTGCTACATTTTAGTAACTAGATCAAATACACTTAATTCTCACAGAAACCATGAAAGCCTGTCTCACAGCCAAAAGAAATGCCTTCCAATAACATAAAACTTCCCAGCTAAGGTACTTAGTTTTGAACATTTATGAGAAGTTTCTCTAATTGTGAGTATAAACAACACTCCTCCTACCTTCTGTTCACAGACATGCAACATGAAAAAACAATGAGACAGATAAAGTTCCACATTATCATAAACTGGAAGTACATTTAACAGTAGAAAAGGCAAAATTTAATTACCCCAAGTATTACCAGTCTCTCAGAGAATTAAACTTACCAACCGAGCTGTTTCAGCCTTTTCTTCATCTGCACCTGCCTTGAAAATGTTCACAGGAGCAAGGGAAATGGATGCCTAAAACAGAGTTTACATAAGTATATTCCCTTAGCTTTAATAAAACAATGCATTTTAAAAACAAATCCCTGATGTTAACAACTTAAACAACACTTTTATTATTAAAATTATTTATTTCTATACCCCATTAGGTTTTGACAAAAAGTATATTTGACTCTTGACTCTTTCTTAAAAATCTATCTTGCAATCGTGTAACCACATGAAGAGGTTACAAAACCAATTACAATCTACTCATAGCAACAGTACACCAAATTCTCTGATAAAATCTACAAGCCTGAAAGACCGTTAACCAGTACCTGCCTTTACGGAAAGGTCTGTGTAGCTGTTCTGCGTGGCTCAGCATCAGATCCACACAACCCAAGGATAAGCACAACCAGCAGAAACTAAAAAAAATCTAGATGCGGAGCACATTGGGTCTTTAATCATAAAATCATAGAATGGTTTGGGTCGGAAGGGACCTTAAGGATCATCTAGTTCCAACGCCCCTACCATGGGCAAGGACACCTCCCACTAGATCAGGTTGCTCAAAGTCCTGTCCAGTCTGGCCTTGAACACATCCAGTGATGGACCACCTACAACCTCCCTGGGCAACCTGTTCCAGTGTCACACCACCCTCATAGGAAAAAAACTTCTTCCTAATTTCTAATTTAAATCTATCCTCTTCCAGTTTGAGGCCATTTCCACTCATCCTATCACTACAGCCCTCATAAAAAAGTCCCTCCCCAGTTTTCTTGGAGACCCCTTCAGATACTGGCAGGACACAATAAGGACTCCCCAGGTCCTTCTCTTCTCCAGGCTGAACAATCCCAACCTTCTCAGCTTGTCCTCATAGGAGAGGTGCTCCAGCCATCTAAAAATCTTCATGGCCCTCCTCTGGACCTGATCCAATAGGTCCACATCCCTCCTGTACTGGGGGCTCCAGAACTCATACTATTTTCATATTTGTCTTGAACCCTATCTTTTTTTACATTTCCAAGCAAATTATATCAACAATAATTATTCGTCTTTAAATATTATGAGGTCTTTAATGAATTAGGATCAAATCCCAAAGGAACAAACATATCAGCCCTTTTAAGAGAGCTCTATGACTTTTTGTTTTCCTGTGCGATGAGCACACAGTTTTTGCTCAGAGTTTTGTGTGCGTTACATGAGCGCTTTGACATGAAAAATCCAAAGGGTGCAGTAGGAGACGCCACACAACAGCTCACTGAGAGCGGCCTTTCACGCTCGGTGACTCGGCACTGCCTCTCCAGCTTTTCTTGGGAGTCAGGAGAAGAAGCGGCCTCCGACCGGCCCCATCATGCCAGCCGTGCTGCGGGCGCCCGTTACGGGCCTCCCCTGCTGGGGCGGGGGGGGAAGCCTGGCATCGCGGGCCTCGCCGCCGCAGGCTCGGCCGATCCCGCCCTGACGGACCCTCCTCGCGCGCGCTCTGGAACCTTCCACGCCCAACACGCTTCCACGCGCCCGCCCGCCGCGCGCCGAGTAGGGCGCGAGGCCGCCCCCACGCGAGCGCCGCAACCGCCGCCCGACAAAGCGCGGGGGAGGGGCGCGGCCGCCGGGCCCTCGCACGCGGGTCTACGGGGAGCCCGGCCGCCGCCTCCCACCCATCCCCCGGGCGAAAGCGCCGCAGAGCCGCCACCTCCCCGCCGCTTACCATGATGCCGGTTCCGCCGCCGGGAGCCCACCAACCGCCCTCCTCCGCTAGAGAACGAGCGCGCGGCCTCGCAACCCCCACGAGCTCCTGGCGGAACTGGCGTCAGAGGAGGCGCTGTTTCCGGCAGCGCGCGGCACGGTGGGAGCCACATCCCGCCCCGCGGGAGCGGGCGGAGCTGAGCTTCAGCGGGGCGGGTTAGAGGGGCTCTTGCTGCGGGCCGCCCCTCCTGCCCGCCGCGCCTGCCGTCTCACCAGCCGTGCGCGGAGGGCACGGTCCCCCTGCGGGAGCTGGACGTTATTTTTAACCAGTTACGTGAGTTGGAGGCCTGTTGCTGCTTCCTCTGCTGAGTGTAACGCCGGCCTTGCGTACGGCAGCGGCTGAGCTGGGTTTGCCTGGCAGCGCAGCACGCCAGCCTCGTTCCGAGCGGCTGCAACGCGCTTTCCCTTCTCTTTCTATACAAAGTTATTTCTGCCTCAGCAAAGGAGCTTGCAGTTGCCCGAGTTAAATTTCATCGTACTCCTGGAGGTCAGTCTTGAAACCAGTCAAAACCACTCGGAATTACTGTTCCGGCCTCTAGCGCACTTACTAGGCCATCTCGGATCTCTGCTGTTACATCATGCACATCACCATTTAAAAGCAGCGAACAGGAGCAACTCTGGCACCATCCCACTCAATACACTCTTCAATATAAAAAAAATAAAACGGTAACTGTTCTCTTGACAGCCTTGCAGGTGTGTGAGACCACATCTAAACCTCCTTTCATCACTTTTTCCTCCACACAAAATAGCCGTTACTTACCTGACCATATGAAAAGAAGAAAAAAAAGGTCAGTTGGGGTGTATGATTTGTTCCTTGAAGATTAATTCCCGCTGATACTCATCTTCCTGATGCCAGACAAAAATCTCTTGAGATACATGCAGAACTGTTTGCTCCTAGATGCAAACGGGCCTCTGTTGTGCTGATGGCAATTTTTAAGGTCACACTGTGAATAAGTAAGAAAGAAAGAGGGTCATTTTAGTATTTTCATAAACATATGTACTTTGTAAATCACCTCATCTCTTTCAAGGTTAAGAAACAGAGCGTGTTTTGGTCCCAAAGACCATTTGATGCACCAGACCCCTCAGATCTAAGCAAGGGCTGGGTTATTCAGGGATGAGCTCTCAATCAGACCTCCATATGTCTCATTATCTATTGGTAGTGCTTTAATTCGGACTGAGACTGCTTACAGCTGACCTCCTAATATGTAAGAATAATAGAGCAGCAACCATTTCCCGGTTTCTCCAGGGCCAATAATTCAGACACCAATGACAGTATCTAGTTTGAGGCTTAACTGCAGTCAAACCAGTCACTTAAGTCTCTGAGCAGACAGGAGTTTGAGAAAGGAAGGGAAACAGAGACTCTTCACAAAATCCAACTCTTTGAGTGCTCCAAAATGAAAACTGCTGTATTATTATGCGTGATTTATGTATAGGGATTTTCAACAAGGGCAGTTGGCATCATTATTGGAAATGCTTGTACTAGGTCAGCTCTTTAATGCTTAGCTGACCAATGGCACCTGCTTGGAGGTGGCTTCAAAATTTTATTTCAGAACAAAGCATCATGAGGTCAAGCATGTGAGGTGCATGTATATTTTTACTGGAATCACTTATAGCAGTTGCACAATGTTTTAGTTATAGCATTACTAGCACTTAAGTCTCTTAACTGCATATATTTTACCTGCTGTCACATTAGAACTGGTGCAGCCGAGCATTTCAAGAAACATTACCGGAAAGCCTTCTGTTTATAATGAAGGCCCAAAGAACCGAAGTTTCT
Source organism: Actenoides lindsayi (assembly GCA_025331215.1). Classification (NCBI taxonomy): domain Eukaryota; kingdom Metazoa; phylum Chordata; class Aves; order Coraciiformes; family Alcedinidae; genus Actenoides; species Actenoides lindsayi. The sequence continues at coordinate 74,907 of WTSP01019754.1, forward strand.
GTGGAACTCTGCAACACGTTAGTATGGAAATGGGGAGCATGATGGACTGTCAAGCAGCCCTTCCCCTTCGGAAAGCTGCAAAGGGATAGGAAAACCTTCTTGAGAAATGAGTTTTCCGACACATAAGTTATTCAATCAACACAGTACAAGGACCAGATAATGTTGCTTCTCAAAGTGGTTCTGAAACAAAACCTCGCCCAGTGTTTCTAGTGTTCTGCTCATTTGTTGGCTAAAAATATATTTATTGAAATTATGCCTTAAAACAGTGACTTTGGAGAGAGAAGAGATGAAATACTGAATTTTGACAAATCACCACCATATTTTATAGTCTCCAGAAGAAAGCAAAAAGACCATCTAGACAGGATTTTAACCTGGTATTTTCTTGTTACTTGCTGAATTTATCAGCCTATTGGAGTTTTTTTAAATCTTAAGTCATTTAATAACTGGGAAAGGAACACATTCAAGTTCCTGACATGTAATTCACTTGCCAGTAGTCAACAGCAAGAGTAGTATCTCAAAAACAAACAAAAAAAAAGTCTATGTACATGAGAAAGATGCAACAGAAGATGAGTAGAAATGAAAGAAAAGCTTGGAGAAAAATTGACTCCAGGTCTAGTGGTTTGGGCTTTTTTCACCACTGAATAATGAGTGGAATAGAAGGTAGGAGGGGAGATAGGGCCTGGAAGCAACGATTTCAGGAAAAGCAAAAAAAAAGGTTATACTAACTAAATACAGCACAGTGAGATCAGCAATGGGAAATACTGAAAGTAACCCACAGACAATTTTCAATGTAAAATCAATAGTTTATTGCCATGCTACAGTTTGTGTTTGTTTGTTTGCTTTTCCAAATGAAGTTGGCACTGTTAAAGGGGGAAAATGTCATAATACATTTGCTTAAAAATGCGCATTTGGTAAGCTTTCTCCATGATGACAGCTTAAAACAAGTTAAATTAATATATTTTTTTAAAGATTAATGTGGAATGGCATAAAAATACACTCTCTGCATAGTATAATATCACTTTTTTCATAAAAGAAATACGGAATGTTTGCAAAAACAAATTCATCAAACAGGGCAAATTAATTGAAATTTTATAAACAATTTGGCAATGGTACTCCCACTGTTTAGACTTTTTTTTTTTATATAAAAGAAATAAAAATCTAGAAAGCTACCTTTATACAAAGTTGCTATATTTATGCCTTTAAGTAGGAAAAAAACCCAAAAACATAATGCAAATTAGGACATACAATAATCTTACAATATGATACAATGTAATGACAAGAAAGGAACATACAACATAAGGTTTTGGCCTTTGTAGAAACGTCTATTTCTGCATTTAACAAATGCATTTGTGGCACACTGGTGACTACTGGATTCTTACTACTACCAGTCAGCTTTCGTGCTAGCGCGGTGTTCAGCTGTAGGGTAACGGCAGGTCTGCAGTTATTTAGTTAGAACACAGACTGGTTTTCAGGAGACAAAAAGTGATGCTGCAGTGAAGCAAGAGGTGAAAAAGGCAACGTGCCTGCTGGTCGAGACATCAGTCTTGTGGGACGTCAGACAACACTCTTTCCTTTCATAGCAGAGCATTTCTTATACATTCAGTTATTAAGTACCAAAGTCTTACAAGTGAGAACATTTGTGTTCGAGATTTGGCAAAATTTCAGGGAAAATAGAAAGTTAGTACCAAATATATAATATATTATATATAAAATGTGGGTGTATGATATACACATGTATTCTAATGCAAAAAACCTGCATTAATATGGAGTTAAATTTGCTGACATCCATTCCTAAATAATACAACCATTAAAAAAACAGGTGTAATCCTGATCTTTCATACACTTTAGAATCACTTCCTCTTCCATACATACTAGTTAAAGCACTATATATGCAAGTATGACTTAAGAAATCAAAATGCACATAATAATCTGAACTCTGACCACAACAAATAGGATTTGTTTTTTCAGTACATGTCATTAAATATATTTATATTTTTACAGTATTTTTAGACCATTCCTGAAGAACTTGACCAACCAGGTCCTCAGGTATAACAGAGCGGTTACGTCAGCAGAACTTGATCTTGTAGGAACACATCCAGTATCCTCTGAAGTCAAGACAAATCATTCGTTTGACTTCAAAGGACGTTGCATGAGGCCACAACAAGCTTTGGAAGGACCACCCTGCCAACAAGGAAGATTCCCTGATGACATCCAATCTCCTACCTCAGACTTTCTTTCCCAGTGCCAAAGGGAAGGACTGGAGGAAAGGACACTCGGACTCTGGGCTTTCTGGGTTGTTACTGGCAGGTGGCATTGAGAACGACCATGGAGAGCACAGACCTGGCACTGGGGAGTGGCAAGGTGAGCTTCACGGCACCTTCTGTACTAAGGCTTCTTGTGGAAAGCAGAGGAGCTGCTCCTCCATGCTCATCGCTTGGCAATTCAGTCAGCACGGGTCTCAGGGGTCTCAGATGTGAGCTGTGGCTGGGACCCCAAGGCATTAAGTACTTTGTAGACACAGAGGAAGACGGTCCCTGTTCTGGAGGGCTCGAGCCTCTTAATCATATGTTTTTACATAATCTCCTTTGTATATACAAAAATTTGCTACATAAAATAGAATTACACCGAAGTAATGGATATAGCAGAAAACATCATCACAATATATGTATATTACCACACTAAATAATTACTAAAACCGCAAGAAAAAATTCAAAATGCCCTTTGTAATATATAAAAATATAGAAATGTCCAACGGTTGTTTTATCAACTTTAAAGGTAACTTTATTTCTCATATTCTATCTGTACACCTACATATTTCCAAACAAAATACTGCGTTAATCTGGAGTAAACACTGTGTTAGGATAATATTCTCATGAGACATCTGACAGACTCGGTCACATACCTTACAGCACAGTATCACAAAAAATAACATATACATGGTCAGAGTTGCAGCTGCCAAGCTGGAGACTTCTTTCTTATTCACTTATCTTGTCCAAAAGAGGAAGTAAGTCCTAAAGATTGCAAAAGAACCTGAACTTACAACTTCTTGTCTTTTTTGTATATACTCTAAGAAGGACATCAGCAACCTCGACTCCATCTTAACGCAGTTTTTTGTGGTGGAATTTCTTCTGGATTTTTTTTTTTTGGAGTGTATATGAATTTAAAATAAAGATAGCATAAATGAACTTATGTTTATATTAAGCAAATACTGTCAAATATAAATGCCTGAATTGCTACCTCAAGGAAAAGGTGGGAAAGATCTTACTAAGTTCCAAAACGCCTAATTCTATCTATCAAACTGAAGGACCAAATTTCCTAAGGGGAAACACAAAAATTTCAGATTTAAGTCCACTATTAGTTCCTACTAAATCAGTTTCATCTTAATTGCAGCCATTAAATAAATTAGTACAGTGCAGAAATGGAATTTCACCATTGATCCCACCTTACACAAAGAGGAGAATACTGCTTAAAAATAGAGGTCCAAATCAGACGTATCATTATATGCTCGAAGCAGTAACTGACATTAATCAGAACTTGCATTTTTACTTCACCGACAGTGAATAAACACAATCTGCTCTCTCCTGACTCTATCTCATTGAGAAGTGGTTAAACATAAAACAAAACCAAGGGCAGCCAGATTTTGAGCCAATACACATTGTTATAAACCCAGCAAAATCAACTGCTGGTCTGTCACCTGCAGAAGAGCAGCCCTGCTTTGACATTGATTTGGATGTTGTACAGCCCACACCTCACCGTGGGTCTTTTTACATACCCTACTCAGAGGTGTAGACACACAAACACACATACATCCAAATATCTGGGGAGGCAGGGGAATTAAGCAGTTTATGATATGAAACCTCTATGTGAACACTTAAGATTTCTCTAGAAGTTCTGTAGACTTTAACAGGAACAGGAAGAGCGCTTCAACGCACACCATTACATTCAACCTCTGCCATATGCAAAATGTACTTATCAGGAGGAGCCAAAATGTTCTAAGGAGCATTACTGGTTTCACAATGGTCTTTTTTATATTGTTTTAGGGAGTCACCAAGAAACACCACACATTTAAAAAATTGGTCCTCCTCTTGACATCAATTTGAGGGGAAAAAAATTCCTAACATAACCAGTGGATTGAATTCTCACTAACTGCATTTCTAGTACAATCTTTATTACGTACTTTTGGTCACTGCTTCATCTTTTTTTATCAACTCAGTTTCCTTGTTTAAAAGTTGCACTAATGTATGTCTTTCTCAAAGCACTGCATTAAGGGAATACCTACAGTTATAGGCTTTCCCTTGTGAAATGTGCTTGAAGGGTAGCAGCCAACTGCATATTCTGGATGAAAAGTAGAACTGATGGTGATCCTCCATTTTTGCAGGACCTAGTTTATGTAAACTTACCATGTCTCAGTTACTAAAGAAAAGGGTTACGTATTTGTAGTTTCTCAGACTATACACACCTGTGGCCCCCAAATAAATATGATCTAAACACTGTGGAGACATTTCAGTTGAAAACTGAATCCTACATTAAAGACACTAAACCTAACATCACAGACTTTTAAAAGAGACTGAACTGAAAAAAACAAAAACTATTTACCAAGTCTCAAAGGGTAAAGTGCATTGCAACTACATCTACTTCAAGGGGCAGAAAATAAGGAATGCTAAAGATGAGTAGTGCAGGTAACACAGACTACCCAGGATGTTTGCAGCGAGCACAAACCAAGAAAGCGTTATCCCACCTGTAAAATGGAAGAGTAAGAAGTAGTCCTAGAAAATATGTTGTCAGACTTGTTAATATAATTAAGACTGCAAAAGTTGAAATTTCAGTATGCCCTCAATTCCAGGGACCAGAGCTAAGAAAACACTCTCTATCAAGTACCGTCAAACTTGCAATAACATGAAAAATATTCCTCAGCCCATCCCTTGTATCTGAGACTAATCAGGATAAATACACGGGACAGTGCACTGGAACTAAGGAGGAATATGTTTGGTGGTCGTCATTTCAGCAGGTCACTTAGGGTCTACCTGAAGCCTCTGTTTCCCTATTTGTCAATTAAGATTGTTCCTTCCCTGCCTCCAGGTGTGTTTTAAGGGTCCAATTAGTTAGTATTTCTGAAACACCTACAGAGCTGAAGAACCAGGTATTTCTAAGCAGCTAGCCAGATCAAACACATTTACCTCAAAACAGATGCCAAAGCGTCAATTCAGCTCACAAATTCAAGTGAGGTATAAGCTAAGAACAAGAATCAAACCAGTATCATTAACTTCATAAGTATTTTGCAATACCTGGTAATTTCTCTTCAGTACAGACCAAGACTGGTCCACAGCATAAGGTGAGGCAATGGCAAAGCTGTGAAGGAGCACTAACACTGCAGACCTGTACAACGTCTAGCTCTAGGTAGTCATTACCTTCTTAAGTACCAAGATATCCCCACAAGTCAACAAGTCTACCGCAAGAGTGTGCATAGGTTGACTGTGAAATCATCAGTGAGGTGGATTTAAAAAAACCCAAACAACTCATTTAAGTTCATCATAATGGTCTCAATGACTCCCATCTTTTGCTTATGGGAATTATGTTCTTTCTGCATCTGGTATTTCAGTACCATACAAACTGTAAAGAATAATGCAAGTCAGAGTGAAAAGGTTGCCTGATATCCTTTAATGGTGAGGCGAGACGCTTGTTTCATGTGCTACTACTGCTCCACTACACTGAGAGAAGACCAAAGAAAGTTAACAAAGGAACAGGAACACACTCCAATTTAAAAAAATTGTGGCTTGTTTTCTATAAAACTTCAATTCAAATATTGCATGAAGACCCTTAATTCTTTTTCAGATCTCCAAATGGCTTTTTTTGTGTGTTTTAACTCACAGTTCAAGGGTTATTTTACATCACACAAGTTCACACAAGTATCAGTTCCTTTGCCATCACAAGCTCAAGAGCAATCTCTGCTGCTGCTAGTACCAAGGTGCACCTGCAATACTGCCAGAATTCTAAAATTATTCAGAGTACTAAAAAAAAACCACACCAAAACCAAACCAACTAACACCCCCAAAAGTTCTGCTAAGGGTGCATCTGGCATACTCAACAAACAGCATTCTACCTGGATTTATCTGTAACACTGGTAGCAGCCATCACTGTAACCAAGTTCACCAACTGCAAAAGGAAAAGAAGTATGCTCGTAGGTAATACTACCTTCAGATAATTTACTACATCTTCCTAAATTAAAAGTATACTATCAACTATGGATGCACATGGCTATAATGTACAATTTTCTATAAAGAACTATCAAGTCCAGTACCCTGCCTCCCGTGTAACCTGCATCTGATGCTTTAGAGGAAGACCATAACTGCATAATAAACCTTTCTACTTGTGCAATAATGCATGCTGCTGGAGAGCTGGGATATTTCTGTCAGGCATAAAAACGTAGAACGCTGGACAAAGACAACCATTTGACCTTCAAGAGTCTTTCTTTGTCAAATGCGGAGAGTAAGACAAACACATAAATGACCCTGAACAATATTTAAAGCTATGTACAAAATTTTGACTTTTTAAAACAAGACATTATGGAACAGATATAAAAGAAACACACAAATGCAAAGAAAGGAAGGCACACCGAACTAAGAGATGACAAGAGAGCCTTAATTCACGCAGCCAACCTGTGAATTCCTTCACAAAAAAAAAAATAAAACAACAAACAACAAAACCCCACACACGAAATAACAAACCAAACCAAACCAAACAAACACCCAATGAAAACCCAAAACTCTTAATAAGATTAAAATTCTGTCAGATTTCTCAGGGAACTTGATACTCCACTCAGAATTCTCTTCTGGTGAAAGGAGCTTAAGGCTGAATTTAAAATGTGTTTATAGTTCTGATCAACAGACTTCGATATGACCTCTCAAATATCACACAAGTTAAGGCCTCTAATTCCCAGTAGCTTTCTTCTTGACATGCGGTCTTGGAAAAAAACCCAACAAAACAACCAAAGAAACAACCAAACAAAAGAAAACTGAAACCCAGACAAAAAAAGGTGTGGCGTTTATATCCCTTGAGATGAACCAATATATCTTGTGTATGTCAAACCAAGTGAATTAATGCTTTACATACATTTCATTCTGGAGGAGCCACTTCAATAAGGAATGGAGCATAAGATGCGTATCTTGAAAGATTAGGTTTACCTGCTAATAATGCACATATCAAGAGGCTTTAAAAAGTGTTATAAATGCCATTAATGAGCATAGGCACCAGACCAGAATCTTTATAAATTCAAAACTGGCATGTCACTCAGACTCTAATCAATTTAAAGAGGCACTGTGAAAGGTGGTGATGCTGCTATACAGTAATTACTACTACTGTAGAATGAAATAGTGTTACCTAAATGAATACTTGCTCTACATTAATTCCCTTTAGTTAGACAAGTACATGAAGTATGCAGAAAAAGTTCTATTAGTCTATAAAAGGCGTTAGTGTTAAGAAATGCAAAGTACTTGCATCTTCAATTTTATAAACTTCACAAAAGGTGCAAATGATTTAATGCTTCCCAGGCTCACATAGGCAGGTCAGTACTGTTATGTCTAGTTTTCCTAGAAGTACCATCATCTCGGGGCAGTGCTTTTTGCAAGCTTGACATAGCAGCAGTTCTTTCAATGTCTATCACAGCGTACAGCTCTGTGCGCCTGGTTGGAGTTTGCGGAAGTGGAGTGGTGGGGGTTTTTGGAGTCTGAGGGTTGTCGGAGTCACTACCACCTTCCAAGTCAACCTGTATATAGTTGAGCTGCCTGTGTTCTAAACTTGGACGCCTAATGTCAAAGTTAAAGACTGTTGGGGTACAGTCCCGACGTCGCGTAATTTCTACTTTATGAGCACTTGCTGGTACTGTTACATTCTCGGTATTGACATAATTATGCATTGGATCTAGGTTATTGTGGTAGCCATTCAGAGATGGGGTCTTTGGTCCTAAACTCTCATCTTCATCTCTACTCAGCTTGCGGGCTTCCCAAACAGGAGGCAAGGATGGCAAGTTCTCATAGTTCAACAGCGCAGTTCTCCTCTGAGCAGAGTTGTTAATGTTCTGGGTGTCTGAGGTACTGGTTGATGTCAAACGACCTCTCCTGACCCCTGAGGCACTAGGGATTGATAACCTATTTATATTTTCATACACCAATTTATTACCAGATGATGTTTCTCTACGTTCATCACTGTCGTACCCAGTGTCCCATTCAGTGTTGTTTGTGCTGCTGCCACTGACTTGGTCTCTCCCAAGTTGCTCCAGTTTCTCTCTTTCCATTAACTGCCTCTGAACAGGTGTTGGTCCTAAGACAAACTTGACTCCTTCAGGCTCCAGGAGAACCTGAGCATCTCTGTCATCAGTACACATATGATCTTCTTTCACTTTAGTTGTTTCAGTGTTTGAAAGCTTTGATTCCAGCGGCGCATGCACACTCGATCGATTTTTTCTTTCCTCTTGTACCCCAGTAGTGTTGACGTAAGTGTGCACCTGAAAGGGGAAGCAGGAAAAAATAAAACAGGAACTTAAAATGCTAAATGCTACTTGCGCTTCCCCCCCTCCAAATTTCTTTCCTTCTGAACTCCCCACTTATCTAATCAAAATACCTGAAAACCAGATCTCATGATAGCATCTGTGTAGGAGTTGTGCAAAAGAAATGTACCACTTAAAACAAAAGAAAACCAAACAAACTAAAACACACACACACACAAAAAAAAATCAACAATAAAAAAGAAAAGCCTCAGGATCTCTCCTTGTGAACTACTCAGGCAATGAGAAGAGAGATTAGTTCTACTGGAGTAAAAGTTCATTCTTCAAGAGCCAACAGACTCCTAATACCAGAAATTGAAGTAGAAAAATATACAATTCCACATGAACTGTGGCACTCAGAATTAAAAAGGAGCAGGAGTTGGCACCAGATGCTACTAAGAAAGGCAGGAACACACCACTAGGTTATACCTCTGAGTTCCCACAGTGGATAAGCACAAGGCTGAACGGTAAAGACTGGAGTGATGTATGCCTTCTCCAAATTTTAATCCTCTGCCTGGATACCCAAAGAGCAAAAGTGGTATTTCACAGCAGCAGTCATCTAGCCTTCCCAACTTCTCTGTTGAGCTCTACAAGCTGAAGTGTTATTTCCAGCTCACTTGACTCCTACACCAATTCTTTAAACTCATTTACTCTTCAGTAACTCCCAACAATAACACTTGGACTCTTCTGTAGGAGCTCCTAACAAATCCTTTCGCACATGACAGTTCACTGCAGCTTGCTCTGGTTACCAACACTGCTTCTTGTCTCACACAAGAGTCTTCTCAAGCCACATTACATTTTATTAAACTTGACTAACATTTTTATCAGCAACCTGGCTAATGTGATAGAACACACCCCCAGAAAGTTTTCAGTTTATCCCAGATTGGTAGGGTTTCCACTGACAGGGATCTCAGCAGCCTGGAGAATTGACCTCATAGAAACCTCACAAAGTTCAGCAATAGCAAATACAAAATCCACTGCCTGGTATGGAACAACACCAACAGTACAGGCTAGGCACCAGCTGACATGAAAACACCCTTGCAGAAAAGCACCAGGGATCTGGGTGGATGGTAGGTTGAACACAAGTCAGCAGTGTGCCCTTGCAGCAATGAAAACCAAACATGCATTGGGTTGAGTTAGCAAAAGCACAGCCAGAAGGTTAAGGAAAGTGATTATTTCCATCAGTTCATCACTTGTGAGACCAAATCTGCATTCCACAGTAGAAGACAGACATCATCATATTGGAGCAAGTCCAGTGGAGGGCCACGATTAGAATGGCTGGAGCATCTGACATGCAAGGAGAAGCTGAGACAGCTGCCTTTGTTCAGTCTTAAGAGAAGGTCAGGAAACCACCTAGTAGCTGTTTTCAACTACATGATAAATGGAAAAAAAGCCAGAGTCAGACCCTTTATGGAGATGTTCAGCAAAAGGCTAAGGGGCAATGGAAACCAGCTGTAACAGGAAAAAAATCTGAGAAATGCTTTCACAACAAAGGTGGTGAAACCCTGGAAAACATGTCTCAGACTGTGGAAACCCCTGTCTGGGGTATTTAAAGCATGACAGGACAAGAATCTGTGCAGCCACCTCTAACAACCGACCTAGAGGACTCCAGAGGTCCCTTCTAGCATAAATTATCCCACGATTTCTACTCACCAAATAGAAAACTTACACATAAAGAAGCTTTTTGATCAGGATCTCTCATCATAAAGTACAACTGATGTGTTTACAAATAATTACTGACATTTTTGAAAAGAATATATACAAATACACGTTTTCTATAGCTTTATATGTATATTAATATGAAGAGCAACTTAAAACAATTAGTATTGCTCAGCAAGCTATCCTACAAAGTATCATTTTAAAGAGGCAAAGCAAACGCTTTTCTGAGGTAGTTAAGAGTAGTAACACATTAAATTTGATACCAAAAAGCAGTAAAATGCGCCCAATAGAACAAGCATTAGAAAAATCTGAACTAATGTACAACCTGAAGTATACGAGGGGAAAAAAATACCCACTTGCTCCTCTGCTACAAGTAAAGGATGTGTTGATTCTTCACCAACAGAGGGGAGGCGTGCACTTCCAACAGAAGGATGTCTGCTGGAAGGATGTGATGAAGCATCTCCAAAAGATGGATATCTGGGATAGCCGTTAGGTAAACTTTGTGCATTGAACCCAGGAGCTGATTCAATTAGAAAACAAGCAAAACCATATTAAAATAGAACATTTTACTGTATATGAGTAAGATGCTTTATATCTTCAGTTTCAAATATCGAAAGAGAAATTAAAATACGTAAACCAGTATTAAGTAGTCACAAGACTCAACTTTGCTGAGGGGAAGGAAAGAGAAAGCAAATTGCAGAGTATAGCATCCCAGTATTTACTAGGAAAGATGTCTGAAGCAATTGCTGAAATCTAGGTGTATTACACACCACAGTCCTCCCAGTAAACTCCCTACCCAACTTCTCTTTCTACCATTAACAACATGTCTTCCTAACAAACAGGGACTTAATTAAGTTTCCATTTCTCCAAAATCATCAATAACCTGGAATTCCTAGTTTCAAATGTTACGTCATCGGCCTGAGATTACCTAAAATCCTCTGGTATTTTTGAAAGGACTTCACTGAACCCATCCATCTACTCACAACAAAAGAAAGATTCCAGACCCACTGTAGATGTGATATTACCATTACTTTTGTCCCTAATAAAAAGGCTGGAACATTGCCCGACATTAACATTTCTCAGAAATGCTACAAGTCAAATATGGTGCTATATTATAAAGCAATCCATCATGTGTATTCATAAGTGTTCACAAGAAGCAGCATTCTTAATGCAACAACTAAGCTCCCAAAACTTATTTCTTAAAGCCGAAGAACTTGACCATGGCACTTTTGCATCCAAGACTTCGCATTCTCAAAAGAGAATCCTCTCAGCAAGGACATCGAGAGAATACATTACTGTAATTAGCCTGTTAGCTTTAAATTAATCTTCTTATTAATTACTGAAAGATGTAGTGCAAATTAAATGCTATTTTCAGCCAAGTGCCACATTACATTCAGGTTTGTCATCTGACGGTATAACCATACTTACTGGTAGGCGTTCGAGGAGTTCTTGGGGCTTCCAACTCAGTTTGATGATTATTCCTTTCTACTACTGGTTCTTCTACCACATTTATGCTATTATTCTGCATTATCTCTTGCAACATATTAAATAGCTCTTCTGCACGGGCACATTTAAAGGCAAAGATTCCTGTAAATACACAAGAAGAAAATCAAAATTCTTTAATGTAAGAAACATGTCTTATAATGTATATAACTTTCAAACAATAGAACTGGAATCCATGTAATAAATACCTGTTGAAGAAGCAAAAATGTTAAATTTTTATTGCACCAAAACACACAAAATTACTGTGGGAGCCTTTAAAGCACTTATCTAATAGAAGAATCAGATTCCCATGCACCAGAAGTGAAATTAGAACAGAAAACTGATCCTATTAAGAGCAAAACTAAGTTTTGAGTGCTAAATAAAGGGGAAAAAAAACCCAAACCAAAACAACAACAAAAAACCCCACAGAACAGGGCAAGATTTTTTTTTTTTAATTTGATAAAAAGGATACCTGTTAAATAAATAATTAAATAATTAAAAAACACTAAGTGATACTACTGTAGTGCTACAAGGTAATAGTTTTTTAAACCAAATTTCCATTCAATTACCATAAAAATAAGATCCCTGCACAACAGGAAAGAAGGATTTAAACACAAGCTTAGTTTCTTTAAGAAGACTGAAAAGAAAAGGCAGTAGGACAAACTGTGTGAAACAGACAGCAACATACCAATTGCTTTAGGCTAAAGGATAGACACAGAACACAAAGTTAGCAGCAATACCATGTATTTTCTGTGTGTATTGTGCCACTTTGCCTTTAAACAGCAGGGAGCGCCCCAACTTACCCTCACCAGCAAAGTCGCAGCTTTGGATTATTCTTCCATTGAAAGCATGAAGTTAAAGTTGACATGCTTGTTAAACGTGGGTGCAGGTGCTCATTTTTTTTTAAAGTGAGTATTACAATCTTAACACACTCTTTACTAAAAACTGCCTACCTATATAGCTAGTGCTGTAAGTGTAATTATGTTCACATGCTGGCAATCACTATTATAATATATTTACCTAAGGATGCAGAACTGTGGCAGATCAGACCTACCAGAAATGCTCCATATGGCAGAAGTTCACAAAAACCCAGCTGGGAATATACCAAATGGGCTAAGAGGAATGACACTCAATAAATAATACTCAGCTGGTGCAGTGAATAAGATTCATGCTTGCAACACAGCACCTGGAGAGCTGCTTCTACTACGTTTCCCCAACCCATGATCAAGCTCAATTACAATAGTACATGTTTAAATTTGTGTGTTTCTGAAAATTCACACTGGATACATAAATATTAGTGGATTGAAAAAAAAAACCCCAAAGCAACAAAACACCAAAACAAACAAACAAAAAACCCAAATAAAAACAAAACCAAACAAACCAACCAAACAAAAAAAATCACAACAAAACACTCTAGGTTGACAAGCTATAAAAAGCTTCCACTGTGTTTCTGAGAAATTCAGCTGCCTTTATCCTTTTGTTTAAAAGAAGTGCTTCCAAACTGCAAATTCCTTACAATATGAAATGAACCAAATGGGCACTGAAACTTCAAGCAAAATCAACTAGATGAAACTTTGATTTTTGTTAATTTCCTATTAACTGTGCTCACAAAACATCTCTTCAAGGTTTTTAATACCTACCACAAACTCAGTGTTTTGCCATCAGCGCATTCTGACAATTTATCCAGAGATATAATTTGAGATTAAATGGAAAACACAAACAAAAGTACTGACTAATGCAATCAGTAAAAGTTGCTGGGCAGTATTCTGGCTATTTGCAAATGAAAAACTTCTCGGTCATCTCACCAAGTCAAGAAGTTTTGCAACTGTGCCCACAAAATCCAGTGTAGGTCTCATAACAATGCTCCATTGCAAAAAGGCAGCAGAGACAACAATTTCTTCTCGATTTCTTTTTTTCTTAATATTGACAGTATTTTATTATTATGTAAGGAAGGCAAGAAACAAAAGGAGGAGGAAAGGGTTTGCTGCTTACACAGACACACAGCCTGCTTAAATCTTCTTTATTTAAAAAAAAAAAAGAAGAAATTAGGAGGGAAACGGAGAAGCCAATTAGACTCGGTGGAAAATTTTGCAGACTTGCTAACAGGCCCTGGAAAAGAACCACCAAAATAATTTTTTTCAATTTAATTTTATTAGCATCTATTTTATATATTTAGAAGAAGCAGTAAATTAAGGCCGAAAAATCAATTAAAGTGATTTTCTTCTAAGAATAAAGTAATAAACTTTCTTTTGAAGTCTGAAAATTTAGTTTAACATGGAGTATACCCTAATATTTGAAAACATCTCCACTTCTCATTAGAACTTAAAATGCCTTCCAAACCCTTATTAAAATAAAACCCCCTCAGCCCTTACCTCCGGCTTGGACAATGAAGATTGACTAGCTTTGTTTATGACCAAATTCTTTCACCTTCCTGACTTTTTTACAGTGAGATATAAAATAAATTGAATTGCTAAATATAATTATTGATAAAAACCACTAGTAAATGCTAAAAATCTGTAAGAAAAAAAATGCAATTTAATTTCACAGTGTATGAATACATAAGAACTCCAACTTTACAGAGCTACACCATAGTAGATAGATGCAAAACAAGACTGAGACTCGGCCAAAACAGATATTCACCCAGGGACTGATGCAGTGAAGAGAGAAAAGCCTAAATCTTCTCAGCGGGAGCCAACCTTGACCAAGACTGACATGATCTGAGAAGTGGAAAGGTAACCATCTTTTCCCAGTTAAAGCTACATAGAAAATAACTGAACACAGGTGGAGTTTACACACTTTGTACATGTCAAAATTTGAGAATGATGTCATCGATATAAATGATACAAATGAAAGCGTTACTTATTTTAGGAAGAGGATGAAACACAAGTATGTTACTGAAGACAACAACAGGGTAGGATATTCAGTCAATACCAGTGCTCCAGTCCTTTAAAATCTAAAAGTAGAGAATTCTTTGAATTCCAAGGAGATTCCTCACAGTTCCGGGTTTCACTGCTCCTCCCTCAAAGTCAAGTCAACCTCCAAGGTAGAATTTCCCTGTCAAAACCACCTCCTAAATTGACCATAAGTGTCACATACAAGCACGAAATGCTTCAAATCCACAATGCCAAAAACTACGTGCAACTGAAATCCTCATTTTACCGTAAGACCATTCCTCATAAGGTAACTTATTTTTTTTCCAGAAAACACATTCACACACAAAACTATAGCCTCTATAACTCTTGCCAAAGAACAGGCAAATATACTTTCTTTAAAACAAAATTGTCTTCCAACATCAAATACATTTCCAAAAAAGCTTTATATACAAAAATTCCACATACCTTGTCCAGTTTGACACCTTCGGCCACTTTCAAATGAGAAAAGATTTGAGTCATAGCCATAGCGACGGAGACAGAGGTAGTGCCATTTTACAGAGTCCCTTTTACGGGTGTACAAAATTAGTTCTGTATCTGTAAGTTCCATTATGCCAGAACCCAGTTCATTACCATCATCATCCACATTAATAACCTATAAAAAGGAAGTTAAATAGCATTAGGTTAAGTACTCTTTTGAGCACCAACACCACTAGTAATAATGTTCCACTGATGCACTGCATCTTCTCTATCATATTAGTTACAATCCTTAGAATCATACAATAGTTTCAGCTGGAAAAGACAGACCTTCAAGATCATCAAGTCCAACCTTATTCCCATCCCTATCAAAAACCATTAACCATCCTTGAGGTAAAGGTTTAAAAACAAACAAACAAAACAAAGCAATACAAACAAACAAGAAACCCAACCAAACCAAACACACCTCACTAAACCAGTTACTTTGCTCCCCCAGTCCAGAATAAGATTCCCAAGTTAATTTTTAAATTTTTCTTAAACTGTCTTTATGTACATATTCTAGTATTTCCACAGGCACATGGCATACCTCAGATAATGTAACCTTTCAGAGAGCTGTTTCTAAAAATACATAATATTTGCTTCGTCATATAACCCCACTTACAGTTGGGAAAAGGAATGAAAAAGAATAAGGGACTTTGAGATAAAGCTCCCTTCACATACCTGTATAGCCTTGCACTATGCTGAATCACCAGGCTGGTTTAGACTTTTTTTTTCCTGCCTTTTTAAAGCCAACAAATAATTCAAATACCTTATGGTTATCTTGCATGAATACATGTGCATAAAGCTTAAATTCTTATTCTTTCTGCTTTTAATACAGTTTGAGATCATCTGCATCCTTTAAGGAATTTGGACAAGGTATATTTTCCTCAACATGTATTTTTATCTCACAATGCTGCTTCTAGTGTGATTCTTACTCAATAAAAAGGCTACCAAAACAAGGAGAAAAATTCTTTCTTATGGCATCAATTAATATTACTCCTTAAAGAGACATTTTCAAATGGAAATCTAGTCAATTGAAAAGAATTAGGAATAGTTTCATCTACCACTGAGGCTTATTATGCCAACTTTCTTCATTTTACAAATTACAGTCTTTCATCTTCTCCCCCCTGCTGCTAAATCAGCAACCCACACAAACAATAGAGAAATTCTATGAGGAGGAAAATAGGAACTAGTTACCCAAAGTGATGTCAAATGCATTTAAAAAAAAATAAATCAAGAAAGCAGAAAAATATTTTAACCTTCAGCTTTTTGTACCAACAGATAACATTTCCAGAAATTCCCATGGCTTTAAAGCTCATTTCAGTGTTGCCCTAAGGCAACGCATGAATCATTTTTCACGATGGAAGCATTACATTCCTTTGCCAACTCACAGAGACAGTTTGGAGCACAGAAGCAAATCTGACTTGTGTGACTATGCAAAGGTATGTTTACTTAAAGTCACTGACTTCAGGAGCTTCACATTAGGCATATTAAGCACATGAACAAGTGTTCACAGGCTTATAAATTCCAGAGATATAAGGGACAGAAGCACATTGATAAAAAAAATTTCCTCAAGGACAGAATTTCTCAAATGCTATAATCATTAGTGATCTTCAAGTGCAATCAGCAGTCCTAAATATTCTCCATTGCTGACCCCACATCCAGATTAATAATGACACTTCTCCAAGAGCTCTTCCCTTATGCTTACAACTCCCTTCCTAACTTCCATAACCTGCCAGAGGCAGCAGCACTTAGGCCCTACCAACTGAAATGGATCAAAAGCACAGGGTGTCTTCTTCCTGAAGATCAAAACTATCATAAGAAGCCTACCCTGACTACAGAATTCCTGTCACTGCTGGCAAGAGGATTTCTCAAAGGGGCAAGAGAAACCTGTAGTCAGGGACATCTGCAACTCTACAATATTTTAACTGTTTAATAATTCCCACTCTATTTTCATGTAATTTTTTCCATCACAGGCCTACTCTGCAAGAAAGCAACAAAATAATTCACAGCGTACCATGTCAGTTGCTTACCTTAAACTTGTTTCGATGGTTATCTGGGACAGTTTCTTTATCTGGACAGCTACAACAGCTACCCATGACTTCTTTAGAAGACCATGTGATCTCTAAGGGGGGGGGGAGAAAAAAAACCACCAAACACAAACATCAAAATGATCATTTAAGTAAAAACAGAGTGTCATCAACAAAGCAACCCAACACAAATTCCTCTCTGAAATTAAAATTCTTCATGATGAATTTTGCAGTCATAAATCAACATAGCTATTTAAAAATATTTGTAATGTTTAAGTTAAATTTGGCATTAAAGAGTGGCAACACTGAGCTGTTAAAGTCCTAACAATCATTCAACTTGAGGTTACTACCGAAGAGACCTATTTGATTTGTCACCTTAATTCCCATGGTAGCAGCTCAAAGAAAAAAAAAAAAAAAAGCCAGAAAAAACCCCACAACTTACTGGGTGCAATTCTCATCTCCTGACCCAGGGCCTTTACACAAGGCAACTACCTGGATTCCAGTTCCGTCTCAAGGAGCACTCCCTGGCTTAGACTGCTGAGCACAGCCCTCGTGACACTCGCAGAGCCCTGGGCTGTAGGAGGTTACCTGGCACAGGCAACACATGCAATTCTGAAAGGCTGCCCTGGCTTCGGCAGCTCCAGGGCTGGCTGGCAACAGAGGGTGGAGGCATTCCAAGCCTGGAGGCAGCCCAGTGCTGGCAGCTCCGCAGAGAGGCTCAGTGCTTCCACTTTAAATACTTCCCATATAGCAATGCCCATAAAACTATGAAGTCAAGGGAAGGAAAAAAAAAACCCATTCAACACAAATATTTTAAAACTTGGGTTTATTTCTACTGAGTTCCGTTTGGATTAAGTTGTGTTGCGTGGTCTACTTCATTTGCTATAAAACAGTAGAACAGTCAACTAACACAGAACAGTATGACTAAAATTAAGGAAACAAAAAAAAAATTAGTATTTTTGATATTTTCATTTAAAGATTTTTGCATGTTTGTATGGTAAAACTTTCATAAAACAGTATGTTGAAACGTTCATAGAACCAAGTCTCACAACTTGCTTATCCTTTCTCTGCCACCTTGCAGAGCATGGTAAGTCTTGCATTTCTTGAATACAAGAAAGTCAGACAACAGAAAACCCAGTTACATCATCTTTATGTTGGATAAGAACTAAAATTTCCACTACACAAATGAAAAGTGATGCAAAGTCCTGTAAGAGCTAGTAAGGCAACAAGAGATATGACATTAGGAATCAAGAAGGGAGACAGAACTGCTTGATAACTTTTCCTGGCTACAAGGGAAGAAAAAAATTTATGTCACCTTAAGAAAACCACAACTTGCTTTCTAGACAGACATTTATATTAGCATGCAGCAGTAGTATCCAAGTAACACTTGAGTCTGCTAAGAAATAAGATGGAAGGAATACAATGAAGAGCAGCTAACTCTTCCCATCTTCTTGGCCAAAAAAGCCACTCAAGAGACATACTGCTACGCTAAGGATTGTATAAATCTGCCACCAAACCCCTGTAGAGGTGAAATGGAGAACTTAGGGTAGAAACATAGCTTGGATTAATTCAGTAAGAAAGAGGCAGAGCACCAGACACAGTCAAAATCACAGATTCCTAAATGCAGTTTCTGGCCATAACATAAAAACATGCCTTAATTTGACAAAGCTTTTTTTCCCAGCTCATCATGAAACTGGGGGGTTGGTTGGCTGCTTCTGTTGCTGAAGAGAGAAGCTATTTTCTGTTTTCCTTAGTAGTGAAGTCCTGAGTTTTATCAATCAGTCCAGTCACACTCTCAATTACAGACTACTTTTAAGAGTCTTCACATACACATCCTATTGTTATTTTAATCATTCCTTTTCTTTTTTTTTTTTTTTTTTTTGCTTATGAATTCTGCCTGTTTTGTTTAAAAAGGGAGATACAGGCAGTAATAAGCAGTAGTAACTTCCTGCGCCAGCACTCCACAGTGCCTCACTACAGGAATGTTCAGATGTTGGTCTCGTTAGCCTACTGATGCTACCCTATTCATTCTGAGAATTCACTGCTAAAAAGAGCACCGGGTGCAACAGCGACACTGCAGATTAACGATGAATATATAAATCTGCAGCAAAGACTTTCAAGCTCTGGTCCATACAGCAGTCATAGTTGCAGATGCTTCTAGCATCCTTCAGGCCTGCACTTAATAAAGCCCAGTTTTAGACCTCCCCAAATGTTTTGACAAAGTGGAAAGAGAACTAGAGAGCAGCAAGCAGGCTGTTATGGTATTTTATGACTTTCTTTGCATTCAGCATAAAATAACTGATGAAATCTACTGGAGGCAGGTGCCTGCACATTTAAAAAACCTGAAAAACCAAAACAATTAAAAAACCTTAACTGCAAAATCATTTGGGGAAAAATCACTAGAGTTGCAAGTAGCAAGCTGTAGTATATGAAGATACATGAAGTATAGCCACTGGATCTCAAAAATGGCAAAGAAAGGGTATGTAATCAATAGTCATACAAGATCGTTATTTTGTTTCCAATATATTCTAATATTAATACTTCAGAAAAGCAAGAACTGCAATGCTGCTTCAAAGGAGAGATGTGAAACAAGGCTATGAGGAAGAAACGAAGCAGCTAGGGAACTGGCAAAATTAAAAATCACTCACCTAGATTTGGCCATTAATATTCCCAGCCTCTGCTGCAGCATCAGGGCTCCTGTCATACTCAAAGTGTCATGCTGTCTTGTCACAGAACTAATCATTTGACCTAGAACTAGAAGAGTACATAAAAATGTAATTTTTCTTAGTTTTAAGATGTCATTTAGTAAAGTAACAAAAATTTTATTTATTTATTTAGGCAGTATTATGGCAAGTGAGATCTTCATGGCTAGGATGAATCTTAAGTGGAGTTTTATCAAGACACTGATCTCTTAGGGCTTCCCCCGCACCCCAGTGCCTGTCTGGGTCTTGGAAGAAAATAACCTGGTGTCTCTTTCTGCAGTGTAGGCTGTCATATGAAGAACTCTACTCATTCTCCACTCACTCCTTACCCAATTTAGGGTGTAGAAATGACAAATGCGAAGCTCCCGTTATCCTTAGCACATACCAAACCACACTACAGCAGAAAAACAGAAGAACATACACAATTTACGCTGCTTAACTCTCTCTTGCTTATCCTACTGAACATACACAAATGCTCACTTGTACAGCTAACACATCACCCTTTCTCTGCTTCCCTCATGATTCCTGCCCCATGACACTAACCATAAATTGCTGGCTTGCACTTCTCCACCACCTTCCCAGATGTATTGGGTCTGACTGAGCTAGAGCAAATTTTCCCCATAGCAGCCCTCCCAGTGCTGTTCTTTGCATTAAGAGCTGGAAAGGTGCTGGTAACACACCAGTGTTACGGCTACTGCTGGGCAGGGCTCGCACAGCACCAAGGGATGTTTTCCAACATTCCCCCTGCAGTGGGATGGGATAGATGAGATCTTGGGAGGGGACACGACTTCCTGAAAAGGGGGCAGACATCGCCTGCTGGTGGGAAGTAGAGAATAAATATTTGGATTTCTTTTGCTTCCACATATGACATTGCTTTGTTTCTTCATTAAAATGCTTTTGTCTTAGCCCAGGAGTTTCATCTTATTTTCTTCCCCCTGGTCAAGTGGGGGGGGGGGGGGCGGGCATTGCGAAGCAGGGAAATGATATAGCAGCTCGGTGGGCACCTAGCATCTAGCCAAAGTCAAACCACCACATCAGATTCCTAGCTAGCCACTCACATCTAACACTGAAAACTCAACCGCTGATTCCATCAGGCTAACAGTTGGCTGCCTCCATTTTCTGTTTGCAAAGTTGCCAAACAAGTACTTGATGTTTCCTTTGACAGTGCTTCTTGAACTCGAGAGAAGAGCTAAATTCTCAGAAAAATAATTTATTATTATCCTTTCTTATCAGCCTTTCGGGATGTCTATGAAAGCTTGTTTGAGGTCACTGCAGCTCTGCTTGTCCATGCTGCTGCAATTCTCTGTATTCATCTGCTGCCCCCTGCCTTGCACCTGAATTAAAAGCATTTTGGGAACCCAAAGCACTCTTTTTGGTTTTGGTTTTTTTTTGCATGGTATCAAGTGTAATGTCCCAAACTCATCCCAGGTCCAAGACGTGATGATAACCATTGCAGAATACTTTTACTGTGGAGGGATTGTTCAAGGAACAGCAGAAATTCAGTACTGGTTAATGAGAAAAATAACACACCTAGCAAAGGAGCTCTGTTAGGAAAGATCAATCACACAGTCATGCAATTCAATGAAAAGACTAGCTCAACAGCTATCATAAAGCAAAAGAAACAGAATTGCTCAGAAAGAACTAAGAGACAGAACAAAAATACAGGGCTTTTGTATGAATTCACAGTGCGGCCACAGTTACAGTCATGTGTGCAATTGTGCCTTCCCCTGTTAAAAAAGACAGAGTAAAACCAGAAAGATGCTACTTGGGCTGCTCGGCCTGGAAAAAGGGACCATACAGGATAGAAAAGATGGGTACAGAATTATAGGTGGCATGGAGAAGAGCAATAAAGCACAACCGTTTTCCAAATTTAAGCATTAGGGAGCAGCAGTTGACATTATTAAGGGGCGTGTTCAGAAAAGCTACAGAAAAGTATTTCTTGCACATGGTATGTAGTTAAACTTTGTGATTTACAACATCTTGTGGTAATGAGTTACAGACATTTAAAGATTCAGACAGTAATTGGACAAATGCAAGCACCACGGAGAACTACTTTTAAACTCAAGGATGTCATATCTGGCTTAAAAAGTCTATAAGCTGCAGATTAGAAGGGTCTTCAGGAATGACCACAAAATGCTCTTCACTATTCCTTTCCCTATATATTTATTATTGACTGCCAGGATTTACTATTGTCAGACACAGGATACTGAGCAAACCCCAGTACTTCAAGTCTGACCCAATAAAGCCATTCTAGTTAACGTAAAAGGATGATAAGGACCCAACATAAATTTGAGTGCGCTGTCATAAGACATTAGAAAAAGAAATAATTAGCCACTCATGTTTAACTTGAAACTAAAACTTACATTTCACAAAGGTCAGAAGGATAAACATATGTATCTATCAAGCAGTTCAATAAATTTGCACGCGCATACTAAACAAAGATTGTCTGCTGTGCCCAAGTGGTATTTAGTATCAGGAACTTGCAGCAAGCCACATACCCTTCCCATAATTTACTTGCCCTTTAGCCATAAGCCTTCTTGATTTTGGCCAAAACTGTACGTGTTTATATTCAAGATCTGCAGCACACACAGGCTCTGCTTCTGTGATGGCCTTACCCAATCTAGCTGGCATTATTTAACTATGGTTTTTGGTCAGGTTAGATTTTTCTTGGCTTAGCACACCAAACCAGCTCAGCAGAGAGCCTAGCAAGTGCCAGAGCCAGCTGGGGACAGAATTCTGGCCTTAGTCATCTCTGCTCAGTTTTCAAACAACTTAGCCCCTTCACTAATTACTGGGATTTACTTAGTTTACCAAATTCCCTGCTAAAATCTTCAGGACAGGAAGAAGGAAAGAAGGAGCAGAAAACTTGACCCACACACCCTGGCAGAATCTTACAGGCAGTCATTAAAAAAACAATAGAATTTAAAATTTTCATAGGCAAGCTACACTAATGCAGGTGGCGTTTGCAATCGTATTTACCCTGATATTTTTCTAGCGAGTTTTTAAAGCCTTAACACGGTTTGGCTACCTAAAGCAGACTAGCCTGTTCCAATTACTTAAGAATAATTCTTAAACGATCTAAACAGAGTTTTTAATGGACAAAAGAAAGCACACCAGTTCACAGCACCTAACTTCTAAACGTAAAACAATAACTAAATTCTCCAACCAGTTGTTTCCAATTACAAGTTGGCTATTTACTCTGTTTGGGATTTTCTTAAATCTTCCCAGATTGCAAAATACTTACCCAACCTTAAACATACAAAGGGAAGTAGACATTTTCACAGTCACATCCCTAAAAGTTAATCTTTTCAGTTATGTCTACAATGTCAAATTTAGGAGCTGTAATTTCCCGTTCATGAAGCATCAGTGGTGGTTGGGTGCAGTCATGCAAGGAGGGGGAAGGGGCTGCACAGTGTTTTCTTCTTCTCCCTAATACATTCGTTACTGCAGTGCAAGGTAAAAATCCCAAGCAAAACAAAGCAGGACCAGCACTTAACTAAACCTTGCTAACAGGAGTGAAAGTAGGAACTGCCATAACTTCAGTAAGATTTATTACTTGGCTTTGCAAAATAAAACACATCTCCTTCACAGACTAAGCAGCGGCAACAAGTTACGCTAATCTCTCAAAAGTCAAGCAAGACAGGACAAAGGCATCAGTGTAAACACAGTAGATACTATTATTATTATTATTTAAAAGTCACAGTCAAAAGCTTGTAGATATTCTAAGATTTGCAATTCTGCAATCTCCGCAGGCTGGAAATGGTCTGAACAATGTGCATGTTCCCCCTGGGGAAGAAAAGCCACACCGACAAGCTGCAATCACAGTCCTTTTGTTTGTGATAACTGGGCACCCCATTAAAGCCAGCTCACGGCTGCAAAGTCTAAAAGCTGGCATTAGCTTAGCTCTGCACGCTCTGGTTGCAGAATCACCCATTAACTTTGGCAGATCTTTTCTGTACGCATTAGTTCCTAGCACACACCTTTTAAAAAATCAGGGAAGGAAAAACCCCAAACCATAGCACACCTCCGAAGAGATAGGGAGAAGCAAAGGTGCCTTGTCTGTACACAGATCTTTTGCACATATTCTTTTCAAATTAAGAAGTGGCCTTTCAAAGCCACGAGCTGCCACAGTGCTAGATCTTCTGCATGGCTTGCTCTCGGACCTACAAGTAGAGAGCAGAAAGCCTCACTAAAGGGCATTCACATCATTTTAAGGTGTTTTATACCACAAAATTGTAGGTCTTTTTCCTCCTTCAGAAATTTTAATATCTCTAAAGCCCAGTTAATACAGTGGAGTAAGTGAAGAAAGATGCCTATGTGTAAGTTGTTAAACTAATGTTAAGTATGTAGTTGTTAACAGGCTAACAAGCACTTCAACCTATTAATTCACATATTATCAAGCACTTGATATTATTTTGATCACAGCTAAGTGATATAAACACACACACTGTCATTGTTGCCTAGAACGTTCTAAATCGTCCAATTTAGAAAACTACAGTTACTTTTAAATTCAAAAGCATCACCATCAACCATTTTCAAAGACTGCTTCTTGTTTGGCCTATGTTATTTAAAAACAAACAAACAATTAAAAGGTCATAATCCCAACCACTAGAAGTCCTCTGCACTTTTATTTACTATTCTTAATTAAAATATTTTCTTAAAAAGGTAGAGTAAAAAAAGTATCAGCAAACCCTCTACATTTAACATCAATTTCTGTGGAAATAAAGCAGTTATGATAAAAAACAAAAAAGTTGCAGGTTTTGGAGGTACATTCAAACTGCAAACTCATTGACAGGTGGATGAATCAAAATCAGGAGTATTTCACCTTTTCATTCATTTTTTTAAACAATTCTATTTATCATAGTGAGTAGAATAATATTTTTCAAATCGTTAATTATTTTTCATACTTGAAACTGCCTGGCACCTCATATTCTGTCTTCAATAACAATGCAAGGATGTAACCCTCAGTTTAACGTTTAAACTCTTCCACTTCCTAAAATACGTTTCTCAAAAGGTGTTCCATAACCACTGTAAAGTGTTAACTGTGGTAAAGTGTTAACCCTGGTTCACCTAAGCTTGAAGTTAGCCAGTTGTGCTTTACACCAACACTGAAATCAATCATTACAATTCAGAAAGCTCAAAAATTAAGTCCATTTAAGATTCTCTCTCAGTGGCACCACCACTGTAATACTTGAGTATTATGAAAGCACATAGGAGATGACAAAATTACTTTTTTTCCTGAAAACCTATAAAGTCTCCACTAACAGACATGAAGTTTGTTGTCACTGCAGCTTACAGGTAGAATTAGCTCTTCACAATGGATCATCCCAAGTCCAGAAGGGTCTCTTTCTCCAAATGCCTTTTATTCTCAGAAGTGACGGCAACAACAAATTATATATATAAAAAAATATGCACAAATTGTTCAGTATTAAGTAAAAGGCCCTCCTCTTCTTCCTCCAAGCATGTTAATGTTGTCACCTCTTATAAAACTCCTTAAAAATAAACATTATTCTCCTCAAAACTATTACTTTAAATAACTAAAACTTGAAATATTTCACGGAGGAATAGAGCCATCATACTTCTACGTTTTGCCTCTTACAGACCCATTTTTTTTTCTACCTCATCTGAGATTAAAAAAAAAAGTAAATTCTTTACTTCATCTGGAAAGGTGCAAAGGACAAACTAGTAAGCATGAAGGAAAGGGTTTTATTATTTAAGTATGACACCAGATTCATCCTGTATTTTAGGTCACTTACATGAATGCTGTCAGTCAATGCCTTCACCCCACAGAGGGGCAAAGGACCTCTAGGACCTCTTTAAGCTTAGTGTGTAAGAAACAGAGTCCAAGTTTTGTCTAAATCGTCTAAACTAGACACTAGGAGTAGACATCATAAAGAATTTGCTGGGCAACTAAACACACTGAAATAGGAAAAACTATCTTTGATAATTTCCTCTCAAAGTCCAAAACTCTTGGCCCCCAAGTGTTTGGATGTTTACATTTATAGAGGGGTTCAGACAAGAAGCATCCCCACTTCAGAGTGAGTATTTTGGTGACCATCAGTATACCTGCCTGGCAGGTACTGCAGGACTAATGTCACATTACACAGAAAACTCACAGAATACTTGGTAAGAGAGGTGACCTATTCAAAACAAGAAATTAATTTAATTAGTGTTGGATAAGTGGCTTCTTACAGGAATGCTACAGATGTCTTAACATTTATTTTGAAACAGAAGTTAAATGATTTTAAAACTTCTTTTATGGCTTTCTGTATACAGAAACAAAATCACTGACAAACATTTACAGATACAAGCCACTTTCTGCAACTCACTTTTTACCTTTCTCCCTGTCTCTCATTTTTCCCTTAAGGACCTATTTTTCCCTATAAACTTCTTACAGAATCATTTATTTCAGATTTGGCATCCTTAATGTTCCATCATTTCCACCCTTGCATACCATGTTAAATATTGTTTGATATTTGATTACAGCTGGCGCATTTAGATTTGTTTACCAGTGAATTTTCACCCTGCAAAAATATAAGCAGAAAGGATGGGATGCAATTTATAAAGCAGCCTATTTTTCTAGATCCTTCATGAAGAATGAAGATGACATATGTCAAAGGGAAAACATGCTTTAAGAGATACTGATGAATTGTGGATTAAATCCTTTATTTAAATATTCACCCCAAATGATGACAAAATGCACATTACCTTTACGAGTCTGAAATCTTCTGACAGGATCTGCAGCTTACATGCTCAATTCCTTTGAAAGCTAGCAACTCCACTCAGCTTCTGTTTTCTGTTTGCCCTATGATTAGCCACACAACATAGAATCTGCCCCTCCCTGAAGCTCATTCCAGTACATCTTTCTCCTCTTTTAAACTCTTACAATTGGAAATACTTGAAGAAAGCACAGTCAAATCCCTATGGATGCATTATGATAAGTAATTTTCTCAGCTCAGAGTTTTTGAGCACTGTTGATGCTAATGGTTATTCTACAGCATAGAATAATTTCACCTGGATACCGTCATCTCAGAGATTAAGTACAAACCAAGAGTATAAATCTGTTTAAGGTTGTACCTAGACAGTTTCTGTATAACTCATCACATCTTCTGCTCGTTAACCAGAGTTGTCACTACAGGCAAGCAGCTTTAACTTTTCTGCACAAACAAGTTTTGGATGAAAGTGGAAGTCCTACAGGCATTCAAGACAGCGAACAGGCTAATAAACAGAGGAACCAACTTACCATGTAAGAAAAATGTTACTGAGTAAAACACTAACTGTTTCATTGCCATTTTGTGCTTTCCAGAAGATAGCCAAAGAAGGTTGAAAAGGTACTGCACTCAGTCCTTTTGAGTTTTGCTGGTAGCCAAATACTGTCCACCTCAAAACGAGCTAATACAACAGATTAAATGGATAACCGGTTTATCTGATGTGGCAAACCCTGTGTCTTCAGAGTCGTGATGTAATCCATGGTGGCAAATTCTATATGGTTTAAGGATCCTGGTATCCTACTTAGGACTTAAAATAGCCCATACTTTGACCTTCTATTTATTTTGGCTAGGGTATCTTTACTACCATAAAGCCAAGTTCTTTCAATTGGAAAGCAAAACTTAGGTTTCTGGAACGCGGGACTCACACGTACCAGACCTCACATGCACATAAGAGATGCAGCACCAAAATAAAGCATCTGCCATGAACTAGTCATTACTGGTCAGCTCCAAGAGCCTCGTTCCCCCAGTGGTCGCAAAAAGGACCTCTTCACTTTATAATTATTTGGGAAAAAAATAAAAGATTTCTGTACATCTGCAAAGACTAAGTCGCTTAAATGTTTGGAGACAGAACAGACATAAGAGGTGCCAGAGCTGGAATGTTCTCCCATGGAAACAGAGTGGTTTAAAGGCATACCAGTGTTCAGCAGAACATGAAGAACTCCCAGAGAAACACAGCAGAAGGGGCACAAAAACTCTCTCCCTGCCTGCCCACTCATACCACCATCTTTAAAATCAACTCCTCTTCTTCAGTTGTCCTCGCCTTGCATAGCCTAACAGACGATGAGGTAACAGCAATTCACCCCCAAATTGAAAATGCATTTTGGGGAGAAGCTATTTTAATAGTAAAGCAAGCTGAACTAAGGTCAGACAGAACCTTTGCCCTTCATCCACTTGGCAATGATTATTAAGAAAATTAATATTCAAGGTGGCTAAGAACGAGAAGGATGAAAAATAAGCAGTGCTAACAAACCATAACAAAGTTAAAAATGACAGTGAAGGAGATCCAAGAAGAAACTAAACATGCTGAGAAAGAGTTTGGTGCCGCTGGCTGCAATTAAGGAAAACAAACTATGAATGGTAGAGGTGAAATTGCAGAATCTAGCTTATAACTTTGCTTATGCTAACAGGTGGAGTTTTACCTCAACATTTTTTATTAAATGAGCATGTTGTCAGACTTATGATTAAAATACAGTAATACATGTACGCTCCTTTTCTCTCTTTAGCCCTTTCCAAAGGAAAACAAAAAACAAAAATAAAATAATAATAAAAAAAAACCCTGGCAAACCCCAAGCTAAACTGTAAAGCCTCCCAGCTCCTATGAAAACAAAATTATTGCAACCACACACAAGCTTGCCATTTTGGCACAGCACCCTCAGAGCTCTCTTTGAACACGTGGAGAAGAGGCTGATGCAGGATCACACCAGGAACTCGCCCTCTCAGCAGCATTCCTCTGCCAGCACCTTCTGCTGCTGCCAACTGCCTGCTCCTCAAACCTCACAGGAGGCTTTCTTTTCTTAACGCTCCTTTATAACACCCAGATCCTCATAACAGTTTATTTGGATTCCAAGTGATCAGCAACTTTTTACTTCTTCCCCCTCACCCTACCTTGCCTTGGTGATATATGAAAATACCCAATAGGATTCAAAAAACAAGGAGAAAAAAATAAAGAAAAGCAAAGTAGGAAACTTGTTGGTTTGTTTAGATCCAGGACTGCCAACTAATCTTGAAGAATCATTATGCAAAGTTTTGAAATGGTTAGTATTAAATTCGTTCTCCACAGTGCTCCTTAAGAGTGATCATTTCAGCAAAATGCTCCAATGTAGGCAAGTTATTTCAACATTTGTTGGAACACTGTTCATCAGTAGATCCTTAAAAAAAGTACACATTCTGACAGAAAAGCTCTTATTTTCATGACAGTTACAGTAGAACTGAAGATTAAAGACCAACTCAAACAGCTGAGTTCACAAGCAGAGAACTGCAGCAGGCAGCAATGTTGGGCTAACACTGAAATACTTCATGGCATTTATGACTGATTTGTGAGACATTGATCCTACACCTCAGCACTCTGCTCTAGCATGACATTTGGAGACCCGCATTCCCTTATCCTGAGGTGTGGCATCCCATATTTTGGCCTATCCTAATGCAATATAAAAGGTAATCACACATTTCATTCAGGTACTGGGGTGATACAACAGGTGCACGCATATACACACGGCACTAAATGGAGTTTCAAATCTTCACCTCAGCACATTTCAAGAACTCTAGGTCTTTAATGAACATTCATCTTGAACAAGAGCATACAAGCTGTTTGCTCCATCATCCCCATTAATCCTTCTGAGGATGTGGAACAATGTTCCTTGTTCTATTCTTTAATCACTCTCCAAAAAATGATCCTCTTACTCTTAAATTCCAGAGAAACAAGACTTATATTTTACTTGGTATCACTTTTAAAACAACTTACACACATGCAAATATTTTTCAATTTCTTACTAAAATAATTTCTTCAGATCCACACTACCATATTGTTTTCTGTGAGTGTTTGCCAGATTAACTACATCCTTTTAAAAGAAACTGCCAGAACATCAAACTCCAAACTGCGACATTAGGTTAAACAAGCAATCACTACTAAATTATTTTATTCTTGAAAATGCTGAATCTCTTTTAAAATATCCTCTAAGAAACAGCATATACAAAAAGCACCACTTTTACACAAGAAGAAAAGAGCAGAAACAGGACTAAGTTTTAAGTATCACTGCTGTGGAAATGCTTTTTTGATATAGAATCGAGGAGAAAGACAAGGAGATGGGAAAATAAAATAGAAGGCTACAAAAATCAAGTCAAGTAACGGGGCCTAGGAAGAAGAAAGAATCCAGCTTTATTCTTGAAAAGGATGCCTGGCTTGAAACTGTTTAAATAGTGAGTCAGCTCTCCAATATTTAACCCCAAATGCCTCCTAAAACTCTTACCAAGTCTTCAAAGCCAGCAAAGTGCCAAATTTTGTAATTAAGTAAATGGCGTGAAGTTTATATTTTGTAATATTTTAATCTCTGAAATATAGTTCATTCAAACATTTCGGGAAAGGTTAAGTTTTGCCTTTATGTTTTTGACACATTTTGCATGCAGTATTCTAAACATTAATAGGAAGAACGCTGAAAAGCCTGCAAGTCTTTCTTAACTAAATGATAAGCAGATTTAGTAAGATTATATCAAAACACCACTGTGTTTTATAAAAATAGATATAGATGAATACAGTTTCATTATGTATTCTCAATATATGCCCTGCTTCATCCATCCGTTCTGTGCAAGTTTGTAACTGAACTTTCCTGGTGTTCGGACAGCAGCTTTAAGTTTCAGCCTCAGACAAGCCTCACACACCTTCATCCTTCCCTAGCTATGGGGAATTCCCAGAACTGTACAGTGTCAAATATTACCTGAAATTCAGTAGCCCTCAAAGCCGTCATGTACTTTTTTTTTCCCCCCTCTACCAACTGCACGCAGTGGCAGTCTCTAGGTAAGAGTTGGCACTGGCTTTATAGTTTTGGGAGTGTATTTTTTGTGCTGCAAACTTCTGCAAATACTAGATATTAAGAATGAGGTTGATGTAGTTTAAAATACCACACTAGAACTTCAAACACTCCTGCATATAGCAAACAAGCTGATTTGGTTTATAGCTATAGTATGGACAAGCTTGTCCTTGCCCATCTATTGTGCCAGCATCTGATACTTATACTGAGTACTATATTGCCCATTTTCACTCAAAGGATTAATTCTACAGACTGCTGAAGATGCCAAAATTATTACCACTACCAGCCGTGTCTACATCAAAGCAGCAGCCATAGCACCCTGTAAAAATGGTATCAATTCCACAAGAGGGTCTTGTCTTTACTTGGGACTAAAGTGTCCAAAATTTATCCTACACAGCTATAATTTTTTTTTTCCCTGATGAACTTCCACAGCAGAAAACATACACAATGGGGGGGGGGGGGGGGGAACCCCCAAAATGTATACTCCTACACAACATTACATTACTTCTTAATATTAGTATTAGGTTTCCCCACCAATAATCCTACCCAACCCCCACACTCTTTATTCTGTGCCACCCCTGTTT
>WTSP01019755.1:0-14896 GCA_025331215.1 Actenoides lindsayi
GGGGCCGCGGAGTTTTAGGGGGGGGCGGGACCGTGGGCGGCAGGGGGGGGCGGGCCGCAACTATTATGGGATGGCAAGCCCGCCCGGGGGGGGGCAGGTGGGTGGCTGGAAGTATTATGGGATGGCAGGCCCTCCTGCCGCCGGGGGAGGATTATGGGATGGGGATGCCCCATAAGGCGGGGGAGGGAGGAGGGAGCAGCTGGCTATTATGGGATGGCAGGACCCGCCACAGCCGGCGTGAGGGAAGAGTATTATGGGATAGCACCATTCCCAGCGCGTGTGACCGGGCGACTATTATGGGATGCCTCTGTTACCTACGGCAAGCTGCCTCCCTAGGAACTATTATGGGATGCAGCGGACAGAGGGAGGAGGGAAGGAGGGAGTTATTATGGGATGCCGGTGCGGCCCGAGGTGAAGGGAGGGGGGAGCCTGGAGCCCCAGCCAGGCTTCGTGGTGGTGCCCGCCAGCACCGCACACCACCACCCCCCGCGTCCGGCTGCTCGCCCGGGGCCTCCCGCCGGCGCCCCCGTCCCGGCTCCCCCTCCGCTGCCTCTCAGCAGTCATAATCAATAAAGCCGGCAGGGTATTATGGGATGGCTGCTCCTCGGTGTGGGGATGGGGGTAGGGGGGTGGTTGCTATGGAGCATTTCCCGTGGGTGGCTATTATGGGATGGACTTGCCTTTGTGAACTATTATGGGATGCGGCCGGCTCGGCAGGGTGGGGCTGCCCAGGAGGGCTGTTCGGGGCCTTCTCCCTGCCGCTCCTCAGGGGGAAGGAGGGAGGGAGGCAGGCAGGCAGGCTGGCTAGAGGCACGGGGAAGTGAGACAGGAGAATGCAAATGCAGCCCCACATCAGACCCAGGCAGAGAGGAAAATGCGTCGGGGCCGTGGCTGCCAACTTCACGTGGGTTTTATGGAAATCCTCGGCTGGGTCCCCGGGATGGTGAGGCAGCCATTGGGTGCTCCTGCCTACAGGAGTCTGTGGGCTTCCCATTGCTCTCAAAGCATATTCTGTTGCCTGCATAGTTATGGAAGGAAAAAACACACAGCCTTTCAAAGTGGGGCTCCAGAGCCTCCTAATGACTTGCAATAAGAAAGATACTTAAACATCGGTCGCAAATTATCTTTTCTTTTTTTTTTTTTTTCCAAGAAAAAAACGTGCTATGTTGTTCCAAGAGTCAGAAATCTAGGCGTTGGCAACTTCCAAGAAACATTCACATGCAGGCCCTGTCCCTGAGTAGTTCATCTCAGAGCAGGACCTGCTATGTCATCATTGGCTTCTGCACTGAGGACACAGCCCCAGAGTTACCTGGCTAGTTGTTGCCTGTTACATGACAAGAAAAAAACCTCCTCCAGACACTCATGTCTCTAGAAACTTTGCAATCTCTGTCTGGTTTTGAGCTGAGGATGACTTAGTAGGTATCACCGTTGAGATTTGAGTCTTGTATGTCCTCCTCTCAAGAAAACCCAAGTCCATCAGTTCTGCTCAGCAGCAGTGGGGTTCACACTCAATGGAATTGGCTATGCAACCTCCAGGCTAATTTGCACTGATTCCTGCAGTTGTTGAGTTTCCAACATTTGTTGGGTGCAGTGCTGGAAACACCTCTCTCAGATCCATCTGGAGGTAGAATATGAAGGAGAATTCTGTCCTGGACTGTTTTTTCAGTATTTCTGGTAACTGAGCTCGAGAGGAGATGTGTTTCAGTGTTAGTGATTTTTGCCAGCATGCACCAGCTTTAATACAGGACCCAAAGATAGGTATCACAGAATTGCAACTCAGGCAGCTCAAACCAGTAGGCCATTATTGCAGTCCCTTTGAGACCATTTGCTGCTTCTCTGACTGGATCCAACTCATTGTTTCATGAAGAGAGGAGCGGGGCATCTCTATATAAGGCACTTCAGGGAAATGGGAAACTAAAAATGATAACTGATAAGCATCCCTAACTTTTGGGTATTGCTTCCAGCTTTCATTATTCATTGTATACAAAATTTTATGTTAAAAGACTGGTAATGCTGCAAGTCAATTTTTCAACATTGCAAAGTAACATTTCTTTCTTACATCTTACTAAGTGCCTTCATTGATAAAAAAAAAAAAAAGTGAATCTAAACATGGAAAATTCGAATCTAAATGTCTGATATTTGGCAAAGTTCTGAGTAACTGGAAACAGACTTGTGATGGAAAATATCAAGTAACCTTAGCTATAGGTGTCAGTACCGAGTATGTCTGTGATGTTTTTTAAAGCAAGCAAACTAGCAAAGCATACAGAGATAGAAATCAACAGTTCAGACTTAGATAGAACTGAACAACCCCCAGGCTTCTCTATCTCTCCCCCGCCTCATTTTTTTGCTGCTAGCACTGCCTTATGCACAGTGCATGTCTGGCTGACACGGCTCGGCTCTGGCTGTGTGGCCGCACCATTCACCCTGCCCCCTCCTACTCCTGGCGAAAAAAGGAGATGAGGTTCATGACGAATGCCGAGTGAAGTCTGAGCTGCTGTTCTGCTAACGGGAAGTAGATGCAGAGTCATGCTGGCATATGGGCAGTCCTCACCTACATGGCTGTTAGAGAGACTGGATCCTCCATTGACACTAGAATGTTCTCATAAAAGAAGCACACATTGCCTCTTCAGTGGATCTTGTTCTTACTCTGGTTGCATGCTCCCAAATTCTCTGTGTGCAAGTCTTGCTCTGCCTCTCGTTCCATTAGCATTTGTTTGCTGCAGGAGCAGCTTCTTGGGCATGACAGGCGGGGATCTTGTCTCTTCACAAGATGAGGAGACTATTTCTTGTGTCATCTTCCATGTCTGACACCAAAGCAAAGATACTTCCATTGTGCTAAACAAATAAGTTCATGCTTCTCTTAAAAAAAAAAAACCAAAAAAACACCAAAAAATAGAATGTGGGTGGGGGACACTATGAAGAAAGCGACAATGAAAATTGATTGTTTATATTTCCTTAGCTTGCCATGGAGACTTTGCAGAAATCTGGAAGTGGAGAAGAGTATCTTGGATGGAGGACAGAGCTCTGAAGTGCTGGGGAAGACTTGCAGAATCCAGGACAGTTGCTTTGGCTAGTTTTGGGGACACAGGATTCTCACAAGATAGTTTAAAATGGGGAAGGGCAGTGAGGAGGGTTGAAGAGACAGACTCTGGGACAATAACCAAATATTGAGTGAAAGTTTGAACCAGTTTCTTACCAATTTCAAGTAAAAGTTTGATACTCCTTATTTGCCTTACCAAAGAAATATAGCAGGCAAGACTCTCAGAAATCCTGAGATCTTCAAGGTTATTTGACAGAAGCTGTAAGACCTCAACTCACAGTCATGGCAAGCATTGATATGGTCAGGAGAGCCTACGGGGCTGCTGTATAGCAAACTCAAGGGGTAAGTCCATTCACATTAGCTACAAGTAGTCACAACTAAGTTAAAGCAAGAGGTGAAATGTACCCACAGCATTAGAGGAACATCACATTTAGGGATACATCGGATGACAGCAGTTTTACACATATACTGAAAGATAATTTTCATGTTACTAGTTGTAAACAGTTACCTGACAAAACTGGTGTTACAGTCAGGCTAAAGCAGCCCTCGGTCACAGGAACAGCAAAAACGAAGAAGAGTAAACCAGAAGTACAACTGTATCCCAAAACCCAAATGAAGCAATTCAGTGGCAGCATCACAACATGCCGCACCTAAACCCATTATCACCTCTGCTTTGCTATTGGACATGAAAGGAGTCCTACACAAAAACGACCTGAGAGACCATAAACTGACCTTTAGGATCACATTGTCGGCAGCAGCAGCAAGTCATTCTTGTGGTTTGTTGTTATCTGGGTCCTAAACAGTTCACGCTAGCCTGGAAAGTCTCCCTTCTTTCCAAAATGTTCTAGAGTCACTTCCTCTGACCCTTGGATCCCACCTTGGACAACACAGACATACCCTGGACAGAGGTTTCTCATCTCCATCCGCATTCCACTTGAAAACACTGAAGGAGTTACCAGGATGAAACAATGTCACACTTTGCTGTTTTGTTACCTTGGAGAAATAATGTCTCTGTCAAACATGAAACCGAGAAGGGTCTGTGGGCCTGATAAAAAGCCTGGGTAGGGGAGGCTGCCAGCAAGGTGGAGGAAGGCAGGGCAGGACTCTCTCCTGGGTCTCTGGGCTGGGACCTGAACCCTCAGTGACTTGGACCATGTATGAAACTACAGAAATAATTTAGAGGCCGTGCCAGCATGGTGCTGTGAGGATATAGATGCCCCTTCTTTCTGTTGTCCATGGAAGCAGAACTGGCAGCTATGCATGGAGAGTCCTCTGGTTAGTTTGGATTTCCCTAACAGGCGTAGCACCAAAGTGAGGGGTTGTCACAGGCATTTTCCCCAATGTAAGTGTGCTGTGGG
Organism: Actenoides lindsayi; assembly: GCA_025331215.1. Classification (NCBI taxonomy): domain Eukaryota; kingdom Metazoa; phylum Chordata; class Aves; order Coraciiformes; family Alcedinidae; genus Actenoides; species Actenoides lindsayi. Next base: position 4,399 of record WTSP01019755.1, read on the forward strand.
GTTGCTTGCGGCATTGGCACTCATCAGCATATTGAGAAGGTTGTATTACACAGATCTTGCTGTAATTGTTTCCAAGCCAACTGCTATAAATTCAGAAGATTCAGTTAAAACAGGTAAGTAATCAAACCACAGCAAGGCAGGGCAACTTCCAGGTTTAAAGCAACCAAACAGCTGGAAATCTATCTTGCAGTGTTGTGAAAGGAAAACATTTAGAAGTCTTATTTTTTTAAATATCTACTTGGCCCTGACAAACACTAGAAACACCTTAATCATAATAATTTATATCCTGGATGGATATTTTACGGTGCAAATTAAGGCTTCTTCTGACTGGAAACTTGAGTTGGAGATGAGGTGGGGAACCTTGGGGGTATTCATGGTAAAAAAAGTGCTCAGGTATTGAACAGAGAAAGATTTCAGGGAAGTCGTGGCTTGTTCGGAAGCTTGGCACTTTTGGTGGCCAGGTCTCTGGGGTCACACTTTGCCCAACTGAGAGCGAACAGCCCTCTCCAGATCATAACCCTGCTGACAAGAGAATTGGGGAGTACCTGCAGAAACAGTCACAGTAACTATTTCCCTCGGTGGGGTCTTTGTCCGCATTATACCTCTCACCATATGTCACAGTTTAGGGTCAGGGCAGCCCCTTAGACCTGTAGCAGACACTTTCTGTTAACCCCCCTCCCTCCCCAAAGGGGAAGAGAAAGGGAATAAGGGAGAGAGACTTAGTGATTAGAAAAAGAAACTAGAACAGCTTTAAAGAAAATAATAATAATAAAAATGAAATATATACAAGTAGATACAGTATCAAATCCATCCCCCCACCCCTGATGGTAATTATGTCACCATCACCACTGATGTTGTGGAGCCAGCACTGGGAGAGTCCCAGACTGGGCCCCGCAGCAGACAGGAGCTGTGTTCAGGAGCTGGATTCTGGTACCAGATTCAGGAACACACTGACTGGGATTGAAAGCAGAACGAGCAGAGTCCTCCTCAGATGCTCCAAGGAAGGAACTGAAAGAGGACCTGAGCCAAGCCAAGCAAAGCTGGCAAAGTGGTCCAAGAAGGTAAAGAGAAGGAGAAGATCCAAAGACCTGATCCCTCAGCTTTATACCAAATATGATGTATATGGGCTGGAATCCCTTGTTGGTCAGTTTAGGATCACCTGTCCTGTCTGCTGCTCCCTGCAGGTGCAGCCTTTCACTTTCTGCACCCCCCAGTGTGATACACAAGATCCAGCAGTGGCCTTGGTCTGCACACCAATCCTTGGTAGTAACTCTAAACATGGGGTGTTCTCACTGCTAGAAGCAGACACTGTCTGTGAGAACAGGCTGCTGACTTCAGACAGTGCAGTTAGTTAGAAGGACTGAACTGAAAAGTCAAATCAGTGACCAGAATTAGTTCTGTTCTCACTCAAACCAGAGCAGTCCTTTAATAGACTTCTTGGGGAAAAATTGTTTTCAGCCATGCAAGCTCATGTGCAGGTCTGAAACAGAAGCAGTGAGCTGCAAGCTCCGGTCAGTTTGGAAGCTGCTTCTTCCCAAGTTTAACTTGTTTATCAGTGAGAGCAGTTAAGTGAGTAGAATATTTGCCACCTGTCAGGTCACTGCCCCTGTGGGATGGAGAATGGGATATACACCGTGGAACATGGATGGGTGAGCTGTGTTTCAGGAAATAATTTTAGCACGCAATGAAGCTAGTTGTTCTGGAGTCTATTTTTTGATAACAACCGATGAACTTGTAATTTGGCAGCTTGACAGAAGAGATGTCTTCCTCCAGGCTTCCACTCAGAGATGGCATCTTTGACAATGAAAACCCTATCTTGCTGGTAATCTTTCCCTCCTTTGAGATTTTTATGTGGGAGTTGGTATACAGTGGTTGTTCCGTATGAGCCACAAATCTTCCAGCAGGCCATTTGAAACACTGAATGAATTATTTTACGTTCAGTAGTAAGTCTAAGTAGCATCCCTGGACTTTGAAGGCTGTATTGGAAGGGTCACTGTAAAAAAAAGGTTATTCAAAACGCTCGAGAAAATGGGGCTGCCACCTGAAACTTCTTTTGGTTCTCAAACTGAAACCTCCAAAGCCTTACGGGCTGAAGGGTTTGTTCTTATCTCATGCATAATGTGAACAATAACATTTTGCTTATATAATTATTGCAGTGCACACAGTAACTTGAAGTCGAACTGGCTTATTGCCACAGTTTAAAAATCCACTCGTTTTTGGTCTGGAAGGGCCAAAGTACCACCTGGTAAAGTGAAAACGTCCTCTGCTTTTAAATTTTAACAGGTTAGCTTTGAACAGGAGCCTGGACTGGCTGTCCTGCAGAGGGGTCTTTCCGTCGAAACTGGTGGAAATGAAATATTCAGCTGATGGTTTACTGTGAGACAACCCAATGAAATTACAGTCCTTTTGTTCCTTTGACTCAGATCTCCATTGCAGCACAGGCTGTGTCTGTATTAGCTGACAAAGGATGCCTGCACAATAATCAGCAATGCACTGAGTTCTTCATTTTGTCAGCTGTATTACGCTTGTGATGTTTTGCATCAGATGCTAATTCATTTGTCTCCTGTCATCAAACAATACACATCTTCTCTATCCCTAAAACGGGGCTGAGGAGAAGGTGTTCGTCATGGTTTAGGGTCAGGGCAGCCCCTTAGACCTGTTCTCACTCAAACCAGGACAGTGTTAAATGTGTTTACTAGTGCTGAGGGCAGGGATAGGGCTATCACATTGAAAATTATTACTCAGCTCCTTTTAAGTTTTTGTCATAGAGGCAGCAGGGAGAGCAGCCAGCCAGAGACTTGTAAAAAAATCTCCTGAGTCAGAATGGTTTCAGCAGGATGATGTTTGATGGTAGAGCAGTGTGTTCAGACCTGAGTTAGGGGCCTTCTGCCCCTCCTTTTACACCAGCCTTGCTCCTGCTCTCCCATGGCTTCACCAGGAGCGGGGGAGCCGACCAGTCTTTTTATTTCTTTCTAATGCAGTTTGTAGTGCTTGTGGTTTTAGTTTAAAATGATCTGCTGGGTTGAATGCAGGGCCCTTGCCTGTTCTGCAAGCCTGCCTGCTAGGAGGAGGGAGGAGATGCTAAGGCAGCAGGGCTGCAGGGTAGGTGAGGAGGGAGGCTGGAGCACGCTGCGGGAGTTGAGGGAGCTGGGGACCAGTTGTGCAGCTGAGGTACGCTCGGCTTCTCTTAAAGAAAAAAGGTGGGCAGGGAAAAGAAAAAAGGCATTATCTGCACCCAAGAAATTTTAGTCTTACCTGAAATGGAGGGAAAACTTCCCTTTAAAGGTGGGAGAAAAGAGAGAGGTGGTAGGTGAAGCTGTTCCTGCCAGTGCCCTTCCCAGCCCTTTGGCCGTCCCCGTCACCCATGAAATCCTTACTGCCTTCGGCACAGACACCGCTCCCAGCTGGTCTCGTGGTGGGGAGATGCACCCGGGCATGGACCATCCCTTCTGGTCGCTCTGGGGGTGATGGACAGGGGGAGGGGAGCTGATGGCAGCCTCAGGAGGGGCCTCGGGGGCTGGCAGAGCTGCCCGCCGAGTGCGGACGGAACCTGCCGGGGGGCTCCTTTTGCTCGCGGGGGGACTGTGGAAAGGAGGGACTGTGGGGAGAGTGAGGAAGCGGCCACTGTGGGGAAAACCACATCCCCTTCGCGGTGGGAGTCAGGATAACTGGGTGCTGTACCCATCAGCAATGGAACGTCTGAATGTTCAAATACAGCTGATTTGTCTGCCCCTCCTGCAGACAGGGAACACGTCCGTGGCAAAGCTGGTGTTTGAGTCTGGTGGGTAGAAGCTTTGGCAGTTGCCTGCTTCTTGGGTGTGTCGTGTGGCAGTGTGTACAAGATCTGAATAGGGAGACTTGTTCTTTAAACAAGGTCACAGAATAATTTGGCTTGGAAGGGATCTCTGAGGTTATTTGGTCCAGTTCTCTGCTTGAAGCAGATCCAGTTAGAAGAGATTGTTCTGGGTCTTGTCCAAGTGAGTTGTGAGTATCTCCAAAGATGCGGATTCCACAGGTGCCTTTCCTGCACCTGTGTCTGACCCTCTTCATGATGATAAAGTTTGTCTTCCATCTAATTGGAATTTACCTTCTTGTGACTCATGTCTGCTATCTCCTGTCCTGTCACTGTGTGTCTTCAAGAAGAGCTTGCCTCCATCTTCTCTATGCTCCTAGATATCTGTAAGCAGAAAGAAGCCTTCTCTTCCTGAAGTTGAACAAACTTGGTGGTTCTAGCTTCTTCATGGCCACCATGTACCTCAGCCCTTGAATCATCTTGGAGACACACCACTGAGCTCATTCCAGTAGGAAAATGTTTGTCATGTACTTGAAGCCCCAAACAGAACATAATACTCCAGGTACAGTCTTGCAGATGTTGAATAGAAAGGAATAAACGTGTCCCTCCATCTGCTGCCCACACACTTGCCCAACTGTACAGCCCATAAGTGAATTGGCTGCCTTTGCCATCAGGCAAATTTGAGCACCATGACTTGTGCTCAAACTGTTGCCAGGCTGCCCTCCCCCAGTCTCCAGAGCTGCTCTCTAGTGAGTCAGTCCCCTGCTGTCATACTGTGGTGTGTGGTTACTCTTTCCCAGATGTGCCACAGTCCTGAACTTCATTTGTAGTATTCCTGTAACCCAGACTAAGGTCCTCTTGAATAGCAGTGCTGTCCCTTGGTTTATCATGTGCTCACACTAATTTGGTATTATTCATGATCTTTAAGGTCCCTTCCAACCCTGACAATTCTATGATTCTATGAATTTACCATCATCCAGGTTGGTTGAGCTAATTTTCTACCCTTTTTATTGTCCGCTTACCAGTTGGTATTTTGTAAGTAAACATTCTGTAGGAGACTGTCAACAGCCTTGCTAAAGGTCCTGTAACCAAGGTGTGCTGCTCTCTGCTTGTCCCTAAAGCTAGTCCTCTCATAACAGGAGGCTGTCAGTTTGGTCAGGGTCAGTTTGCCCTTGGTAAATCCATGCTAGCTGTTCCTAGTCACCTTCTTGTCCTTCATGTGCTTTGAAATGAGTTCCATGTGGACTTCTTCCCTAATCAGCCCAGGGACAAGGTTTCCTTTTCTCACAGAAAACCTCTCCTAATCACCATGACCTTTCAGAGGGGCTAGAGCAGCCTTGCAAAGACACCAGCCTGCACTACCAACACCCTCAGATACTTCCCATCTCTGTCCTGTGACTTGTGTGAATCCATCAATTCAGGTGCTGACAAACCCATACCTTCTGGTTCTGGGGGTGTTGCTTTAGTCCCTGCGCTTTGCTAGCAGGGCTCAGGAGCTGGAGGGGGCAGACCTCGCCATTGAATGCACATGAATAAAGCATTAATGCAAGAAGGCAAGAGATAAGTGTAAAGCCATGGTAAGAATTATTGTCCAGCCTTCATTGTGACATCTGGCTTTGCTGCTTGTCTGATATCTTTCTGTAGGCAAAACAGGTGAGAAGAGAAACGCTTTTCTAGATGATGGCCACGTTGCCAGTTCCGTGCCAGAGGTGTAAGTAATGAAACATTTAAAGGGTAACTCAACTCCCCACAGACTTCAGAATAAACTTTGAAGCTGAGGTGGCTTTAGTTGTTAGCAGAGATGCACTGATGGCTGTCCCCTCCCTGTAGTGGTTTGGAACACTGGGTGACACGGTGCCTGCTGAAGGAAGCACCGTTGCCCGGCACTGCCTGCTCAGACCTAACTGATTGTCTGGACAGCTTGCTAGGGAGAGAAATTCTGGCTGCAGCACATTTTTAGGATCTTGTTATAGATCCTGGCACATCCACATTTTGTAGATTTCATGTATTTTTAAAGAATGTTATCTCTACATTTGTGTGAGTGGTGTAGAATCAGCAGTTCAGGGCACGAGCACATCAGCACACTCAACATGGCAAGAGTTATGTCCTGCACAGGAGACAGGGCCATAGCTCGTGCTGAGCTTTTGCTGCTGACTCTTGTATGTGGACTCCCTATGAAAGACAAACATGCTGTCACTCTGGAAAGCTGCTTGTTTCATATGTTGAGGCCCTGTGGGCATCATTTGTTCAGGACTTATGCTTCTGTTTACAGTTTGTCTCAGTCTGTTGGAAATGAGCCTACTGAGATAACCATACCCACTGCAGTACAGGGAGTGGGAGGAAGGAACAAAGGGGTGACCTAAAGTCTAATACTTTGAAGTGCTGAGCTGGGTCCCAATTGAAATGGTGTTCCAAGGGGCTGGTGTGACCGTAGGATGTCTGAGCTGTGAGTGGTATGTGGTGGTGATTCTCAAGGTACAACCTGATTTATTTTTTCACTACATTTTATGTCATAGAATGGCTTGAGTTGGAAGGGACCTTAAAGATCATCCAGTTCCAACCCACTCCCATGGGCAGGGACACCTCCCACTAGAGCAGGTTGCTCAGAGCCTCATCCAGCCTGGGCTTCAACATGTCCAGGGATGAGGTGTCCACAGCTTCTCCGGGCAGCCCGTTCCAGTGTCCATGTTTTATTAATCTTCTTTTATTTGAAGTGCACTGGGAATATGAAGTTACTAGTTTTTACTAAGCTAGAAATAGGGAATATATTTAATAAGTTTACATTTCTGAAGCCCTTATTTATAACAAATGACATGTTAACAAGACATTTCTTTATGCTGGATATTGAAAGGCACTTACCACTGAAGCACCAGTACTTTGCGTTTTTCCTTGCTGTATCAAGGGTAAACAAAATAAAAGCTTTTCTATTTAGATGCAGATGTTATGCAATTAACCTGTAATGCACTACACTGGACCATCCTTGAATGAAAACAATTAGGGATAGATTTATTTTACTGAAAGAGTCCCACCTTCCCTGCACTCCAACTCCCACTTCGCAAGCAGTAATGCACCAAAGATACATTTATTGGAGAAGGCTTTTCAAGCCCTATTATTTTCAAGGCTAGAGTCAGTGAGAAAGAAGAAAGAGCTTTGCTACTCTCCAGTTAGCCAGTCTCAGAGCTATTCACTTTCGGGAGATGCCAAATTCTGTTCTCTGTCCCAGCTCTGAAGCAGGAAGACTGAGCAGTGGACCCTGGGTGCTCCATCTCTGTATCCCGTGGGAGTGCTAAGCAAGGACGAATCAGGGCAAGGACTTGGGTGCTCCTGCTTTCCTCTGTGTTCTCAATACCTTATGGCCAGCACAAAAAGGATGCTTGCAATCAGCTCTTCTGCCTTCACCCTGCATTTCCTTTGTGTCTGGCTCCGCCTCTGCATGTCTTTAGCCTGAAACAGGCCCGTGACACGGCTTGTAGGCCCGTGACATGGGCTGTAGGCCAGTAACACAGCTTGTAGGCCAGTGACATGGGCTGTAGGCCCGTGACACAGCTTGTAGGCCCGTGACACAGCTTGTAGGCCCGTGACATGGGTTGTAGGCCTGTGACATGGGCTGTAGGCCAGCATCATGGCTCAGGCTGGATAGGAGAGGCTGAGGTGGAGGCTCCTGCTGCAGGGATCACTCTGAGCAGAGCAGAGCAGCTCTGTGGTCCGGGGGGAAGCTGGGCTGCAGGCAGGGGAGAGGACCCAGCGGGAGCCTGGCTGAAGGGCACGCGCCCGGGGGCTGTTTAGCTGTTGGGAATGTGAATGTGCATATCTGGGAGTGTGATTTCCTCCTGCCTCGGAAAGGAGAAACATCTGAAATCTCTGTTTCCTATGAACAGTACAGAGCACCCTGTTCAGTTCTGCCCCTGACTCTGGTGTCACCCTCAGAAGCCAGAGGCAGGCCGGTCTCCCTGGACTGCAGAGGACCTGCAGCCCTAGCTCAGGTCCTTGGGCTCGAGGGCTCTCCTGTCTGGTGGGACAGGTACAGCCCTCTGGGGTTTTGAGATCAGCACTGCCTCATGGAAATCTTCCCCCTGCCTTACTAAATTTTACTTACTCATTTTCTTTTGCAGCAGTCAGTTCACAGTAACCTTTACGTTTATTTTTCTGAGTCATTCTTTATGAACCTGCAGGCCCAAGGCACGCTGAGGAACAAAACCCAAAGCAAACACCCCTCTGGGGTGAATGCCAGATGATCACTTCTGAGGTTTGGCAGTCAACGGGTGCCCAAAGAATGACTTACAAAGGCTGAAGAGAATCAATTTGTTTATGTATTACTTGTTGGTTCCGTTCCCGTGTGCTGGGGAGATGGGCGCTGTGGGGAAACAGCACAGACCTTGGTGTTCAGTGCAGGGGCTGTTCAGGGGGAGACTTGGCCTGTGTACAGAAGGTAATAACTACACACTCCTGCACTTCTGACAATAGAAGAAATTTATTCCTGCTGAACTTTGTGTTTTAAGGATCTTTTTTCCGTGCCCATACTCTGTCTCGCATTCAGTGACACCTGAAGATAGGCAGAACATCAGCTTCTCCCCCCACTCCTTGCCCTGCTGCTTTCTCCCCCTGCACGCAGCCTGAGCAGCTTCTGTCAGAAGGGGTTGGACAGCAGGACAGACCCCTCGGACACGGGTGCTGTGACAGTGCAGCATGTGCCGCAGCGCTGGCCAACAGCCGCCTTCCACGCTGCCGCCTTCCACGCTGCCGCCTTCCACGCTGCTGGAGGCTGGACCGGCCCTTGTGTCGAGGGAGGGACAGCAGTAAGGTGGAAAGGTCTTTCTTTTTGCAAGCCATATCAGTTCCTGAATGCACTTCAGAGTCTTGTTCCACAAACAGTTGTTCCTGTGGCTGAAGCCACCTCCCTTTGACTTCCAAAGCCTAGTTCATTGAAGCTGTGATGAGGAAGTCTTGATATTGTGAAAGAATTTTTTTCTCTTTCTTTGTGATAGTGGTTGGGCTTGGAGCTTCTTGAAATTAAAAAAATAAAAAATAATTCTTGAAATTAAAAAATTTGAGCATCATGAAATTATTAAGCGAGAAATAAGGGAATAAAATAAATCATTTTGTATCTTGCATTTTCTGAAGAATGCTTGGTTCACCTGGGGGGGGTGTAGCAATACAGTTGTTATGCTGGTGTAGGTTTTGTTCCTGGTGAAGAAAATGTAATGCCTATACATTTTAGTCATGATGCGGCATAATATGTGATCTGGAAGATGTGATTCCTTTTTTTGGTCATGTTAAAAATACATTAAATGGTCATTTATTAGATTATTTTTACGTGTAACTTATATCAAGCTGTTTTGGTTGAAAATTGATTTCAAATGGAAATGTGGAATAACTAATTTAATTTGAAAAAATGTAAATAAATGTCAGTGTTTGTACTGAAGCTCCATTTTGTGGAAACATGATTAAAAAACCCACCAACGACAAATAAAGCAGGTATTATTTTTAGATAGATATTTAGTACAATTAATTTACTCGTTTTTGGGAGGGTCACCTCACCCTCAGTCACTATTCAAAGACACAGAGTAAAGCAGGTTATTACCGAGCTCCCACTCAATTTCTTATTGTTTGAATAAATTAGATACTTTATTAAGCTAAACTGCAAAAGTAAAAACCTGTTCTTGCAGAAGCAGACCAAGCTTTCCAAGCTCTGGTTCCAGTGCATCAACCAGTAATTCTTTACATTTAGTATTTGCCTTGTAAAAGCTACATAGTAGATGCTCAGTGATTTAAATGGTGTTAATAGAATGGCAAACATAAGCCACATTAGAAGTGGTGCATAATCCATTTAAAAGTTTTAATTTTCTTTATCAAAGTACATGTTTTTAATTTCAAAATTGTATTTTGTGTTGTTACTAACAGAATTACATGCAGTTTGTCTGCACGAGGAGATGACATGATACTGAGCGAGGCAGGGGAAGAAAGGCTGTAGCTTGGCTGTTCCTGAGGGGGTGTTGCTGTATCCTCTTGACTCAACAGCAGAAAAGGTGTCATTTTTTGGTGAATCAGGAGTTTGTGGTGAGGGTTGGGGTGTAGGCAGCCTCCCTCCAGACACCCAGATTGCTACTAATCAGCATGTTTCCCTCCCCAGGGAGGGAGCTGTGCCACCACTGCTCCTGAAGTTATGGACCTCTCCTTCCATACGCACTTACTATGTGCCCTGCTTTCTCTGTGCTGTGCTCTGTGATTAGTACGTGTTACATCTACTGCACTGGCATCCCATGTTCCCTCCTATGGGTAGGGCAAAAAACCCAGACCGCAGAGTTCAGTTCTGGCAGATTTACTTTTAGTTGTACATTAAAAAAGCCCAGCTCTTGTTCATCCTGGCCAATTCCGTGGAGACAGAGGAACTAGAAAAACTAGTAAGAGTAAAAAAGACAGCTTTAAGCAGCTTATTAAAATTAAAAAATGTTTCCCTGAATTACTCAGGATCTGTCTTCCTGTTACTCATTGAAATTCAAAAGCCTGATGAGAACTTGCGAGATGCAACATTTTGAAAATTGAGAATATTGCTCTTCCTTCACTGAAGGTATATATGACTTTCAGGACTTTTTTTCCCATCAAAAGCAGGACCAGTACTGCTGTTTCTAAAATAGAATCATAGAATTGTCAGGGTTGGAAGGGACCTTAAAGATCATCCAGTTCCAACCCCCCTGCCATGGGCAG
>WTSP01019756.1:0-62823 GCA_025331215.1 Actenoides lindsayi
GGAGAGGAGAGGAGAGGAGAGGAGAGGAGAGGAGAGGAGAGGAGAGGAGAGGAGAGGAGAGGAGAGGAGAGGAAGAATGAGAGTGTCACAGTTTAGGGTCAGGGCAGCCCGCTAGACCTATAACAGACACTCTCTGTTAATCCCCCTCCCTCCTCAACGGGGAACAGAAAGGGAAGAAGGGAGAGAGACTCAGCGATTAGAAAAAGAAACTACAACAGCTTGAATGAAAATGAAAACAACAATAATAAAAATTTAATATATACAAATACTTAAAAAAACAGTACCGAACCCAACCCCCCTGATGGCAATTCCATCACCATCACCACTGATGCTGTGGAGCAGGCGCCGGAAGAGTCCAGACGGGGCCCAGCAGCAGATGGGAGCTGTGCTCGGGAGCTGGATTCTGGTACCAGATACAGGAACACACAGATCAGGATCGAGGGCAGAACAGAGTCCCTCTCGGATGCCAGACACTGAAGAAGTGAGAAGAAGCCAGAAGAGGACCCAAGCCGAGCCAAACAGGGGCTTGGCCCTCCTGATCCCTCAGCTTTATACCGAATATGCCATCTATGGGATGGAATCCCTCGCTGGTCAGTTTGGGGTCACCTGTCCTGTCCACTCCTCCCTGCAGGCGTGGCCTTTTACTTTCTGCACCCTCAAATGCGAGGCACAAGATCCATCAGTGGCCTTGGTCTGCACACCAACCCTTGGTACTCTACTCCAAACATGGGGTGTTATCACTGCCAGAAGCAGGCACTGCCTGGGAAAACAGGCTGCTAACTTCTGAAAGTGCAGTTAGTTAGAAGAACTGTGCTGAAAAGTAAAATCACTGAATGGAATTAATCCCGTTCTCATTCAAACCAGGACAGAGAGACAGCAAACACATTCTCCGACAAAGAGGGTAATATATTCTTGGTGCTTCTGACAGTACAGGGAGAATGAATATTAAATTATATCAAGAAATACAAGCTGGGCTTTAGGATAAATAGGGTAATGATAGGTGAAGTATTTGAATTCATTCTCTGGATGTGAAAAGTCTCGTACACTGGAGGTATATAAAGATAGACCAGAAAAATGTATGCCAGAAATAACATGAGAGTGGTGAAAAATCATGTGACAAGATGAACAACTTCTCAAAGTTCCTCTTTTTCTCTGTTTTCTAGGATCTTATGAAATGATCCGTGCGATATAATTTCTTGAGATTATGGGGAACTAGATTTGAGGTCCAAAAATAAAAGTTCGCTTTGACATATATGTGTATGTCATTCATGTCTCTTGGCAGGATTAATCAAATCTTGTTATTCCTCAGCACTTTATTGTAGAGATTATGAATCAGAATGAAGTACTTGTCCAAGGATTATGGTATTGTAGAAGAATAATTGGTGTATCTCTTGGCTTATTAAATTTGCCCTAAGGAACTAAAGGACTGTTTAGGAGTATGAAGATATTTATTCCTTTAGTATAACTTTGTTTCCAAGTCAAAGGGTAGTTTCTGGAGACTAGACTAAACCTGACATTTTCTTTTTTTTCCCTCCTAAACCATCCTCAACCACCTTATGAATGGAAATACACAGATAAATGAGTCGCTATACATAATTTAGAACATTTGCTTTAACACTGATGAATTCCAGGCTCATTTTTTTCTCTCCTTCTGACTGAGTGCTGATTATCTGACCTTTCTTATGTGAACAGGGTGCAATAGCTTTTGACCTGCTGCAGGAGGAGCTGATTTATGAGATGCACAGCTACCTGTAGTCTCGTGTCCATGCCTCAGCACTCTCCTTGCTGGTATCAGAGGTACACTCTTTGCAGCAGCTGTGGGCAACAGCACTTCTTGGACTATGAGGCTGATTTTGCAACAATCTAGTGCATCTCTCATTATCAAACGTTCAAAATGTCACATGACTGCCTGCTGTCTCCATAGTCCTGTACCAGCAGGGGATAGGCAATATCTTTTCAGAGCCTGCCATGTGAAGGGAAGGATTTGAGTATCTTATCCCTATTTAACTAATTCCCTTCCCTCACTTCTCCCCCACATGCAATTCTCAGGTATACTCTAAACAAGGAAACTGAAACAAAGAGCTTCACAGTGTGACTATAACCTACTTACGTCATTTTAAAGCCAGCAGATGTTTTATAGCCCAAGATTTTCAGTACTGTGTCTTTACAGACCTCTGCTACTCATCAGGAGGCTCAAAGTAGGCCAGAGGCTGTGGACAATTAAAACCTTTCATTACTAGTCACCAGGTCTCCAGGTCACTCTGATGCTTAACTGCACCTTCCGTCACTCTGCTTAGGAAGGTCAAACTGTGCTAGAATCTGCACAAAGCTTTCAAAGCCAGTCAGCCGTGATATGCTGCCAACAGTCACTTCATTTGAGAAGACAGAAAGAAAGAGAAGTGGATCAGGTAAAGCTTAGTCTACCCTCTGTACTAGATCTGGTAGATGCTCCAGAAACTTGTTTCTCTTCAATGTCTATCTGGACCCACCAGTTACACTGTGCATCAGTGGTTCTTTGGGCCATATTGTCCTCCTCATTTCATGGTTTTCACAGGAATACACATGGTCTTTCTCATACTTCACCTGTTATAAGGTGCATCACCACCTTTCAGGGCCACTCCTGGCATTTCATGTTGTGTTGGCATGTGCTATAAGGAAATTTTCAGTCTGGATGTAGGATCACATGCTAAAGCCATTCATGAGGCTCAGGTCAAGCATTACTGAAGAGAGGATTGACTTGCCCCAATCATTTCACCTTGCGTTGGCATGCCACAGACAACATAGTTTGTCTCACCAGCATAGAATTATTTCCTGATTCTGAATGAAGCGAAACAAGGAACAGTTTCCCCTCTCAAACTCAAAATTCAGATGAAGATAACCAGCCTCTTGGCTAAAGAGGTTGTTATTTCCTTCATTTTTTTCCATAACTGTTACTCTGTTGAGTATCCCTTTCATTTATCTCTATTGTTGCTTCACTGCAGCATTATAAATTGCTGTGACCAGTCTGGCTCATGAATTTCTATACATGTCTTACTGATTTTCTACAAGTGAAAAAGCTGGTATAAGACAAGTAACTTTATATGTGTTGTTAGAGATAGAGATGAACTACTAATTTAGCTATGAATCCTAAAGCAAATTCCCACCCATGTTAGTGTTTGAATGTGAGAGGTTTAATTGTTTTTTTCTGCTGTTTTTCAGCCTCTCAGCTCATCAGAGGTCAGCCGTAGCTGGAGACAGAGGATGAGCCAAAAATCTGGTGGTTTTCTAGAACTAAGATCCAGCACATACCTATTTACTGTTTCTCAGCACAAATCTCAGTTAAACGGCTGCCCATTTTGGAGAGTGGAATGGATTTTCTTCACCTTACATTGACCAGGACCACACATGTGGATTTTCTTTTTTTTTTCTTTCTAGGATATATACTCAATTAATTACCTCCAGGCTCTTTAGGACTCTCTTGCATGATCCCAAGACATGGCTAAGTGCTATGTCCCATACGCTTGGTCAGGTACCTTAAAGTCTGAGATCTAAAATTTATTGCAGAGGATTAGAAAAGGTTTAGTGATCCATGATGGGAGATCTGGTTATAATACTGACATGTTTGGTCCATAAAATATGTGCCGTGATTACAGGGGATGGATTCAATGCCCAAAATATCCTTTCAAGCCCCACATTCCTTGTCCTTTAACCTATTCATAGGATCAACATTTGTGTCGACTGGTAAATGTAGGACATGGTTCTCAGGCCAAACTTTTTGGGAAATTTACTTTCTTAATGTTATATTGGAAAATTAAAACACCAACTACCATGAACATGAGAATATGTTTTCTCAGGTTGGGTCACTATCAAGGTTTGCAGTGCAGGTGTGTGTAACTGTGGAAATAAAAGGAAGGAATAAAATGGACTTTGTATTCTGATCTGTTCTGGGCAGTTTAAGCACTAGCAACACCTAATTCTTCCATTCTTATCACCACAGAGTCACTGAATGGTTGAGGTTGGAAGGGACCTCTGGAGGTCATCTTGTCCAGCTCCCCTGCTCAAACAGCACCACCCTGTGCCAGTTGCCTATAACCTTGGGGTATTTTCTCATGTAGTGGACTCAGGCTTTAGGAATTTTAACAGGGACATGCAATAAGTCAGGTGCAAATTAGCGTTCAGCCAGATCAATGCCATCATACAATGATTTGCAAATCAGTTCCCGGAGTTCAAGCACACACAAAGCATTGATTGACTTTTACAATGACTTCAGAATATAGAGGAGTGTAATCCTGCTTTGAATGTTACTGGCTTCAGTATGTCGCCCACATACAGAAAACACCAAAGTAAACCCTTTTTTTTTTTTTGCCATGTCATAGTTATTGTAAATACCAAATACTACTCATTTCTGCATTTTCTGGTATTCTGCAGCTGTCTAAATCTGTAATTTTATGTCCTAAACCAACTGATTCAGAATTTATGAGTAAGTTTTTAGTAATGATCTGCCAACTGTGAAATGATTACACTGGTTGTTTAAATGAAAAAGAAGTGACTATTGCGACCTTATTCTTCATGCTTTAACTCAGCCTCCCGCACTGCCTTTTCAACAGAGGAACAGAGCATGTAACCGAGTGCAGAGAGCAGTGATGCTGTCTGTAATTTCTCCCCCAGGCTCCCCCCTGGTATTTAGATTTCCCTTGGTTTTAAAAGGTCACTTAGCAAAAAGAGAATGCCACATTATTCATTCCTCCCCTTTTCCCTGCCCCATTCTGTCTCTCCTCCTTTTGGGGAGAAACGTAGAAATTAGCAGCCAATGTCTGTTTGAAAACAGTGTCTGAATCTGAAGTGGAACTATTGACTCAATTTTTCATTCATTGTCCACTTGCCTTATGTTAGAAGGAGATTATTCCTAAAAAGCAGCTTTTGTCACTCCATCCCTCCTAGCACTTTTCCAGGCATCTTCTGTATACTGCTGCACTCAACCCTGTGTGCAATGGCTCTTGCACAGGTGTAAGAGTCACTAGGAGCCCTAACCTTTACCAACTGAAGTTGCCATGACCCACTGGCAAAATAATTCCCTTATTTTGTATATACATATATATATTTAATATTTATATATATCCAAGGACTTCATGGTCCTTAGTTTCCAATCCATTCTAGGAAAAAATGGACCCAAGCTCCTGATCCAACTGGTGTTTTCTGGTTCATGTCCATACTGCTCACAATAACACCATCGGGAGTAGAATGGCTATGTCCACACTTCCTCTAGAATCTTTTCTGAGCCCTATGTGGTGTCCCTGTAGTGCTGATCCATAATTACACAAGACCATGTGTATGGAGAGAGAACAAGGCCATACTGGGACAGCAGTGGAGGACTACCTAGGTCAGGAGCCAAACTGATGTGATCTGTGCCTACACTGAGTGTGTAGCCACAGGATGCTGTGCTCATTCTTAAATAATGTTTCAGATAATGTACTGCAGTCAGGAGGTACAGGAGAGAGAAGACCATACAGTCCTGCTGTTATTTATACTCAATAATCTTTAACAATAGGATTAGCACATATATATTAGTCAGAGTCAGCATATCTGTTACAGCACATCAAAGCCATTTTGTTCATCTTGTCATCTTGTGTTTCAAGGCTATTAGCTTATTCAAGTATCTTTCAGCAACTAGTATCATTCCATGAGCAAGGATGTCTGTATTTTAGGCTAGTTTTAATGGTTCTTTGCTATGTAGTCTAAGCTCTAATATGCACACTCTGAGAGACTCTGGATGGAGATAAATCAGAAAATACTTCCAGAAAAAAAACTGTCATTTCTGCTTTCTTGTCATTAGCTCTTGATTGTAATCCTTATTTGTCACAGTTCCCTGCAGAAATTTCTTTACCGGGACTGCTTTCTGGCAAAGTTTTTCCCAGTGAACTCCAACTGCCACAGAAATCCCTCATCACATCTGCCTTCCTCTGTCACCTGCACCCTTCCCTTCCAAAGCTGATGGGAGAGTAAGGGCTCTAAACTTTGTCTGGGTTTTGTCCATTCCTGCTCTTTTGTCTGTACAGTGCAGGGAAATGCACAAATTGTACAAATAATGTGATGCCCAGTCCAAAGCCTGTTAACCTAGTGGAAAGTCTCATCAGTTTTAATGGACCTATTCTTTATCCCACAAAGAAACAGCTCTGATCTTCACTTCAGTGGAAATAAATTGATGTGCAACAGCAGAGGATCTAAATTGTAATGAAAATGGTTTGTGAATGGGGCACTGCCTCTGTCTGTCCGTCACCTATAACTTGACCATGATGTCAGCAGTACCTTGTGTATCCACAGCAGTTATTACTATTCTTTCAGAACAATACATACACATGACCTGCCTTTTCAGGCTGGGCTTGAGGCTAAAGGGGACTCAGCCTCTTCATAAGTGGAGGTCTTCTAAGATCATTCAGTGCATGAGAGACATACCCCTGACGAGACATTCGTCTTCTTTAAGGGTGCAATTCCACAGTCACTTTATGTCTCCCAAGGTGCTGGGGAAAGGGTTGTTTCAACAGCTCTCTATCTTGGCCTTTTTCTTATTCTCATTGCTATATTTCCTCTGACTCCTCAGTGTCCAAGAAACTGAGCTGGCTGAAACCAAACTTAAAAAAAAACAACCTCAAAAAAACCAACAAACTAAAAAAAGCACAAACCCCAAAAGCACCAGGAGTAATTCTGCTCCAGCTCAATTCCATGTCTACATTCCTCATGCCACAAGGGAGTGGTCAGGACTGTACAACCAAAGTGAGGGAGGGGAATAGGATCACTTATTTTCTGCAGCAGCTGAGACTGGGGTATTAAGGAGACTGTAAAACAGCATCCTAGAACAGATGAGTTAAATCCCCCCCTGGAAACACCTTTTTTTTTAACGACTACAGAGAAAGCTCACACAGACTATTTCAGCTTCAACAATTCAATCTTCTGTGTCTATAATGAGGTGAAATGGATCCCACATGTGAGGAAGAAGATTTCCAGGGCACAGAAGCACATACACATCAGAGCCATGCAAAGCCACTGCTTCAGATTGCTTGCTAGGAAACTAAACCAGCTGATCCCTTTCATTTTGTTTTATAATTCTGGGTTTGGACCAGCTAGAATCAGTGAGATTCCTCCTGACCATAAAATAACCCTCGTAATTGGAACAGCTCCAGACAGGAGTGATCAAGGGCTAAGAATACAATGTGTCCCTGTTTAGAGCTACAGAAAAGTTGGTGTCAAAGAATAGACTTTATTAGCATGGCAGGAAACCAGTCAGAAATAGGCCAACTATGTAATACATAAATAAATAAAGAAATAAATAAATATTACTTTTTTCTCAGTATTCCCTTTTTCACTTGACTTTTTTCAAGGAGCTGCTCACTCTGAACCAGAGGCAAAGCTCAGCCTGCCAGAAGACCTTCTGCCTGCTAAGTCCATGGAGACATAGAAGAGACATCATCAGAATAGCAAAGACATTGCTACAAAGGTTTTCAGCTTTTTCTTCTGAAGTAAATGTCTGCCTGTTTTTTGAAGCCAGCAGAAAAGTACAAAAGTATTCTAAGAGTCTTGTGTGAACAGAGTCCTGGAACGTCAGTATCAGCAAAGATGGCTCCTAAGAGATCTGAGTCCAGAGACACAACTCCCTCTCTTCTAGACTGAAAATCACATGGGTGCTAATGTGAGGATATAACTAGAAGGTAATACTATGTCCAGATGCTGAATCAGAGGTCGTTCCATTATCCATGAAACCTTGGTGACCACCCAGGTTTCATCATCATAAACATGGATCCAAGTCCATAGACATACATCTCACCTCTCGGACCCAACACAGTACAGGCTCACAGGGAACAGAGCACATAAAAAATGCACAGAACAAGGGAACAACCCTCAGCAATTTCTTTCTACTTTCCTTAGCCCCTAAATCCTATCGCTATTGAATGGCACTTCAAGCCTTGTACCTTATCCTGAGATAAAGACCTTAGTCTATGAGCTTCAAGCCTCCTGAGATGTGCATGATGTTCCTTCATTTCCCGTAGTCAAAATTGTTTTATTTTCTAGGAAATCGAGTTAGTTGTAAGTATTTCAAAGAGAAGTAAAAGAAAAAACATAAAATAAGCAAACTGTTTAGCCTATTTTTCCTGGAAAATTGACACCTCTATAGTAACTTTCAGGGTAAAAGTCACCGAAAGAAAGTACTGGCAATCATGAAAGAAGCCTGGAACCTAAAATTAGTCACTATTAATCCAGGATTTGCAATTTAGGATTGATTTAGAGGAGTCTAGTTTAAAAAAAAAAGACCCTTGTAAAGTCATGTGCTCAAGTTTGAGGTGGCATAAGATTTTTTTTAATACCTTGGGGTTATTGTAGGACAGCTTGAGGAAATTCAGATTGTATCTCGTCAGTGCTAGATGCTCCAAGTGCAGCTAGCTCCATCCTAACATATGGCATTGCTGCAAATTAATTGAAGAGGAAGGTGGCACAATAAAGAAAGGGCACTAGGACAAGGGTGGTGAAAATTACTTTTTTTTAATGGGGAATTCAGTCTAACCCAAAACCTCAGTGTTGAAAATGAGGGAGGAGTGGAACTGACAGAGAAGGGTGACTGACACCAGCCTTGACCATTTGCCTTCTCTTTTAGAAGGAAACAGGATAGAGGGAACAGTTTGGTTTTTTTTCTCCGTGAAAGACCTCAGAAGGAATGTGCTGTTTAAAAATATTATCCTCAGCAGAGACAGCTGGTGGATTCCTGTCAGACTTGCTTTATGCAGACACTGGGAGTATTTACAATGCCACAGGGAAGAAATCAGTCCTGAGACTGACTCTTCCTGCAACTCGGCAGCGGTACCCCAGAAACAGTGTTGATGGCAAATGGCAGCAGGGGACTCTCTTAAGAGAAGCATGGGCTTGTTGGAGCAAAAAATATTTCAGGGAGGCATCTAAACAAAGAAGGCTAATGCTTTTCTATGAGAGGAAATAAAATCAGACAAACTCAGTAATATAGTTTTTAAAGCATATTCAGGTAGTGTCTGAGCTTAGTGCAAGAAGGTCAGCCCTTCTGAAGGGACTGGAACCAGCAAAGTGGCCTATAAAGCAATGTTTTGGAGAGACTGTCTCTCACAACCTTCAGACATTTGAAGTACATCTCAGGAGCTCATCTCCTGAGAACAAACATAATTCACTGCTCACATATCTTGCCCTAATATTTCTTGGTTTAACTCCAGGTTTAACCTGAGTCCCATGGAACTACATTGGCACATGGAAGGGGCTTCAGGCTAACAGCTCCCTTACTGCTAAATGAGAAAGAGGCAAAGATATTCTGCCTTTCCCATCTTTTTCAGAAGTGCCTGACGCAGAACTGGCAGAAGTCAATGGGGAGTTTTTCCATGGACTTCAGCAGATGTTGGATCATAACATCCCTGGGAACTGGAGCATTTCACTCATTTACAAACCACTTTCTTATGACAGATAAAGGAAATGCAAATATCTGAATTTATGGAAAAAGTCCTCACCAGCTATAAAATGCAGGTAACCAGAAAACTACAGCAGCTCCTATAAAGTTACTGTAGCTAAAGTTGAGATTGTTGTTTTGGGGTAAATAATCTCTGTGTTGTCTTTAGCCATTTTAGGTTTTAAAATTATGGTTATTTTTCCTCTTTTTCTTTCATAAACAAGGAAGCAGTTGTTCTGTAATAGGCTTTCTAACAAGTAATGAGATCAAGGTAAAATGAAAGTTAAATATTGCTCCATTCCCTTGGCACAGTTATTTGACTGTTCCCAACATTATTAATGTCAAAATGCCTTAGAGTGAAATAACAGCAGTTTACCTCATATAAAGAGGGGTTGTTTTTCCCTTGCTTGCCTCACTTAACAGTGGATTGAACAAAGTAATGGGGAATAATAAAGGATAGGTCCTGCTAAATAGGGATTGCTTACAGCCCAGAAGCAGAACAAGCAGCTCAGAGCAAGGACAAGAGCTCAGACAGGACGTCTGCAAGGTGGGTGCTGTGGTGTACACACTTTAGCTCTGCCCCCTGAATGAACTCATGTCCTCAAGGGAAAAGTCTCAGGGTTACATCTATAAAGGGCCCTGCTAATGAATTTTTCAGCTCAAGATAAGGCTCTGAAGAGGGCAACAGATGGTGCTGAGCATCTACCAGCTAGGACAGCAGAAATCACCCATCTCCTTTCTCCCTGAATTGTGGAGGCTGGGGAAAGAAAACAAAATTCTAAATCCATTTATATCTAAGACAGGAGATATTTTCAAGTCCACCCCTGACACATTTAGAAGGGGGAAATAACTCTGTCTTCTACCTCCCCAGGCAGCTGTTCAGCAGGCTGCCAACACAGCCTGGAACAAGATTTCCTTCGTCTCCCCAGTTCAGGTTGTCCCAGCGAGTCTAAGAATTAAATATTAATTGAACCAGAGAGACCTGTGAGAGAGAAAGCATGAGTGATGTTATATGGAACAGCTTCAGCTTGGGAAAGGGCAAGAGAGGGCTTGCAGGGGCTGGCGGTGCCCTGCCTGCAGAAGCAGACCTGGGTTTGCATCCCTGCTTCTGCCGGCGAGTATCCCTGCGGCGAGGCACTGGGGTATGACCCTTCAAAAATAGCACCTGCGAGGGGGAGCAGAGCAAAAGAAATGGTGAAATCATTGTGTCTGGTGAATAAGCTCGAAAGCAGGAGGGGATGTCTGTCAGCACAGCTCCCAGGCTTGCGGAAAGAGGTTGCAGTGAAATGCTGCCTGCTCTCTGCAGGGCTCCTCTGCTTCTGGCTGGGGGTATCTGAAATGGAGTGCTCTCCAGAGTGAAATATTGCAGCTGTGTAACTGTCAGACACTTTTGCAAAACATTTTAGAACTGGAAGTTAAGAGAGGAAAAAATCCAGCTTGATCTGAGTGAAACATCTAAGTATGGTAACAATATAAAAGTCCAAGATTGATCAGCACTGGGATAGAGAGATGTTTTTCTTCTAGAAGGAGGTGCCATTTTTGTGTAAGGAGACCTGGACACCTCATGAAATTGTACACTAATAACTCCAAGCAAGGAAATATTTTGGAGCTTATAGAGCATCTAGGCAGAAAAATAAAGGCTTGTTTCTGGCAAGGTAGACCCTTCAGTGCCACAAGACATGGAGTCCATAACACATGCCAGTCACTTGGGTAAAAAGACAAGCAAGGCAACTAGTTCATATTTTCGTGCATAGCTATTTGGCAATCACTTCACACTGTTGCATCTCCAGTGCAGTATCAAACACGAGCTGAATTGCAGGCTTATCTCGAGGGGATGGAGCCAGAATTTTGTTATACTGTGAGGAATAAAATACCTTGCGCTATACCTTCCAGGGTGAACCAGAAAGGGGACGGAGGGGATGGTCTTGATTTTATCCAAGATTATTTCCATCTGGATTGTGGGAGCCCTACTATAAAGAGGCTCCAACATTTGCTGGTTACATAGCAAAGTCTTACTATTAGGCACTACTCTGAGTTTCAGGAAATGAGAGCTGAGTACCCTGATTATCAGTATTGTTGCATTTAATATGTGTATTTTGACTGCAAAAGAGCAAGCAGTAGCGTTGCCAGTAGTGTGAAAGCTCACAGGCTCATAACTACAGGAGCTGCTGTCTTTATCACAGTGCTAACAACAGAAAGCAAATTATGTGCACAGAAGTCAAAAAAGGCAGTAAGAAAGTTGATTTTACTTTTGCAGTTTGGAGATACAGCTGAAGAAATTTAGGGGGTGTTTGGTTGTATCAACTGTTATTTATGATGGTTGCGAATGAATTAAATATCCTCTGCATTAATCCCTTCTGAAAATACCAGGCTTTCCTATGCCTTATGTCTTTTTCAAACTTATAATACAAAACAGAGCCCACAGAAAAATATATGGGCAAACATAAATATGAGGGTTTTTTTCCTTCGATGCATCCATGCAGCATCAGTATCTATAAATTTATGTTATAGCTCTACTGCCATCAAGTGATAGAAAGATTTTTCAGTGAAGATATCAGGAAA
The DNA here is from genome assembly GCA_025331215.1 of Actenoides lindsayi. NCBI lineage: Eukaryota > Metazoa > Chordata > Aves > Coraciiformes > Alcedinidae > Actenoides > Actenoides lindsayi. The sequence continues at coordinate 11,996 of WTSP01019756.1, forward strand.
AAAAAAAAAGGGGGAGGAAAGAAAGAAAAAAGTCTGTGTAAGTTACAAGAGCTAGAGAGCCCTTGCACAGAACTGAAGCATGTTTTATATTCCTCCCTGCCTCTTCCTAATGCATGGTATCTATGGATACCCATGGGAAACCAAAAATCTCCTCATGAACTGCAACCTGAGAAAAGGCAAGGAGCTTAATTAAAGTACATGCTAAGATTGTATTATTGTTTGTGGGTAGCACAGATGAAAAAAATACACGTGAATGACCCTTTTTAACTCTTGCCACACGTTAACATGTGGGGAGCAGTAAGAGAGCAACTGCTCATTGCTACCAGGAAAGCTTCTACAGCTCGGGCAACATCTGCCTGCTATTTTCCTTTCCTTGGCTGCTCACTAGTCACTCTTAACTGCAAAATATGGGCTGTTTCAGCAGAGTAGAGGGGGAAGGCTGAAGAATAGGCTGATGTGGTCTTTCAGTATGTAGAGGGGGCTTATAAGAAAGATGGAGACAGACTTTTTAGCAGGGCCTGTTGCAGCAGGACAAGAGGGAATGCTTTTAAACAAAAAGAGGGGAGATTTAGACTAAATATAAGGAAGAAATGTTTTACACTGAGGGTGGTGAAACACCAGCACAGGTTGCCCAAAGAGGTGGTAGAAACCCTGTCCCTGGAAACATTTCAGGTCAGATTGGATGGGGCTCTGAGTGACCTGCTCTGGTTAAAGATGTCCCTGCTCACTGAAGGGGGTTGGACTAGATGACCTTTAAATCTTTCTTCCAACTCAAAGTATTCTATGATTCTATTACATGGTCCAGAACAGGTTATGTTTAGATCAGTTCACTTAAAAACTGTGGGACATTGTGATGAAACCTAAGGAACACTGGGAATCACATACGTGTGGGTTTTCAGGCACAGTCCTTTAGAATTTTGGTTTTCTCTTGAGAGACATAACTGAGGAAATCCAGCTCTCTGGGACCTTTTCCACAAAGACAGTGTTTGTGCTGCAGTCCCTCTCTTTACGCTGTACTGCCTGGCCACTTCTCCGCTGGTGACTCCAAAACTGCTGCCACCAGAGCTACCTGACATGGACTTTCCAACCTCCACAATGATTTTAGCACCTACCAGTGACAGAGAAGGGAAACTGCCAATTCTTAACACTCCACCACACTGCACGCACATGGACAAAACCAGCTTTCATGGGGTACCAAAAGGCTCCTTTGTCTTAGAAGTGTCCCTTCCCTTAAATCTAATTAACAGCGGATCTCCAGACAATGTTTTGTTATGCTTCCTACTGTTGTAAATGTATAGGATCTGAACTGGAAATACTGTGGTCTCATGCAAAGGAGGCTGAGGGGTTAAACCGATGGTGCCTCTACTGATCTCAGAGAAGCTATGGGAGAATGAGCTTGGACCAACCAGTTGCTTGTGAGTAGATTAATAGACCTGCTCTCCGTAATACCAATGGCTCATGTCGACACATCTGATTGGGATTACAAACAGTAAAGTCAGTTCTGCCTCTTGCACCTTTCTGCAAGAGTGCTTTGAAAGACTGGGCTTCTTTGCTGCACATACCGTCCAAAACACACAGTCATTTGACAACTCTGCTTTTTCCTATTTCTGGAAACTGCAGATATCTTTGCTCAATACAAATCACAGGCTGCTTGAAGCTGAGGACCCCAAACTAGCCTTTTTACAGACATGACCTCAAGCTTGAATAGGACTAAACTGAGATGTATTTCACAAGTTTTTTTCTGCTTAGTTGTGAAGACATTGCATGTTATTAAAAATTAGTTCAGTACAGGTTACATTGTAGTGAGGGGTAGGGAAGGCTATTCACAGATACACAAAAAACCCTTGAGGTCAGGGATCACTTCCTAAATGGTCAGGATTAGGTTATTCCTTTGTAAAGCATTTTGAATTCCGGTGGAATTAAAGACACAATACAAACACACATATCCTGGACACTCACTCAGACTGTGTGGCAGAAATAAATCAGAAGAAGCTCTAATGGCTTGGAGTCCTTTGAGTGATTAATGGCAAAAGCAGCATTTGCCATTCAGCAGAATCTGGTAGACTCCTGAAGCCAAAGCAGATCTGACAAGGCCTGAGATAACCACTTTGGGAGACATAAAGGGGAAAAAAATGTCCTAATAAAGCAGAAGGACTAATAATGGACTGAGGATATTTGTTCCAATTGCCCTGAATTTTGTTTGGAGAGTAGCATCATCCAAAGAGACATTTATGGACTAAGGCAGCTGAATATCAGGTCTGCCTGTCATGTCTCGATCAAAATAAATGCAGAAGGGAAACAATGTGAACAAAGGATAAAAAAGAAGGATGGAGACAGCACATGGCAGCATACAAGGCTGTTATTTCACACTTTCCCCCCTCCCCATTTTTTATTTATTTTCTGTGGGCTCTTGTCACAAGGCAACAGTATTCTTCATGGACTGGAAGATGCTATATGCCTGACTGAAGTTGCAAGGGGGAAGGTGTATTCAAACACTTGGATCTATTTCTTATTTTTATACAAGCAAAAAATTGCACAGAGATACTACAACCAGAAAAATCTACAAGTTTGTTTGTACATGTAGATATAAAAATCAAAGGTAGGTCTGAATGGGGAAAAATACATATACATGTATATCTCAATTTTAGATAATTTATTTTTAACAGTCACTGACTTCCAAAAGGCCACGTCCACACCAGTAACGTAGCCTTTTCTTTGGAGTGCAGCAAGTTAGACAGGAGAATAAAAGTTCAATTAAGAGCTGGCTTGCCTGTGACTGATAATAGTTTTAACATTTGCAGAGTCTCCTGAAAATAATGCCCGAGCAAAGCAGGGGGAAGGAAATCAAAGATCCAGTTCTTTATGGATGGCAATGAGAGGGTTTAAGATGGCATCTTAGATGGCATCTGAGGTTTTGTACTCAGCCTCAGAAACAATCCTTCCCACCATGAAAAATTGTGCCAAACTGTTTACCTTTCTAAAGAGTTGTGTGTTGTCCTTTCTGAATAAAATCAGCAGCTTTGAGGGAGCCTACTTGGAAGGTGTTAAATAAAGAGAAATGTTTATTTTACTTGAGCAAGTGCCCTGATGGACACCACTGCCATGAACAGGGAGGTAACTGTAGGGAGAGGAAAGAGATAGCTGGCTGACTGCCAGTCTAAGCATTGCTTTTGATCCTCTCAATTAAAGTAGCATCCTTCTAATCTGAGGAAGATTCAGAAGGTAAATTCCCATCAGGCCAGACTAAGGCTCCCAGCACACGGTGCATAAAAGCTCTCTCAACCCAAGCTCTTGACTGAGGCATCTGGGGCAGAGGGTGTCATTTGCTCTCTTCTGTGAGGTTACGGTTGTATTTTCAGGCATGGTTAAGATTAAATAAAGTTCAGTGGCACTGTCTGCTTGGGATAAAACTAGTGCTGTCTCTTTGAATCTGGCTGCCCTATTACTTTTGCAAATGTCTTGATTGAAAACGTGCATATTTGCCAGAGAATTGTCCAAGCCTCAGCCACTGTCTTTTAAGACAAAATGGATTTTTACCGCCTCCTTTGCACATCCATGCAAAGAGCTGACATGAAGCACGCTTCTATTTGCACTGACAGCTTTACAGAAAGGAGAGAAAAAAAAGCTTAATTTAAAAACTCAGCTTAATGGATCAGAAGCATCCAGAATTAGAGCCCCTTCTCTATTCAGACTCCTGAGTGAACATGAACTAATTACTCCATCTAATAGCTTCTGAGGTAGGCACAGAGCAGCAATATATGGGAGACTGCAGAGGAAGAGTGATCAAATGACCTGCTAAAGCACAGAAAGGTGTCCTAATACATCATGTCAGCGGTCCAGCTAGTTTAACATGACCACTGTAATAGGATCAAGTCCAGGTCATTTGAGAGGTAAGTACGAACACATGCACTGGGATGTGTGCCATTCCCTGGGGGTATCTCATCTTTCTTGACAGGATCTAGAGCTACAGTGTCAGTCCCTTCAGTGCCCTGGGTAATGAGCTCCTCATAGCCTGTAATGGACTACTGCTCACAAGAGCCCCATGGGGTAGAAAAGCTCACCACATGGGGTAGAAAAGCTCACCACAATGGGCAGCTGAAGCAGAGAAGAGAACATGAGATCTGCAATAGTCATTGGTCTCCCAAGCCAGATTTTAGCAGGGTGTCTATCCTCACATTCTAGTTTATGCATCGAAGCAGCATTTATATTGCCTCTGAAACTTTATGAGAGTTTCTGTCTTATAATGTGATGTTTCCCTGGAGTATGTTGTGGCTGATAAGCAAGGAGACAAGACCTGCTTCTGCAAAATGTCAGAGAGGTTTGCCATTAGCTCAAGAGCTTCAGGCCAGCGGTTTTGGATGTGAAGAGCTAGGCTTCCAGTCTCAGATGCAGAGAACATCATTCTTTTGCTGTTTATAGCTCATTAATTTATTACTCTAGGCCTGTTTGGAGGCTACTTTTCCATGTCTGTCTTTCATATGACATCTTACAACTTGACATAATAGAGCAATTTTGGGAAAAGAAAGCAGAGCCATCAACTTGTCAGGTCTTTTTTAGCCAGTGGATGGATTTTGCATCAAAAAACCATGAGCATATCTCTATGCACATGGAATACATGCATGAACCCACACCCATGTATCACTCACAAAATGTGCTTCGCTTCCCGTTCTTAAATTGTAAGAATCCACCAAATCTCTGCTCAGCACTCAGCTGTAATAATTCAAATTGCTAACACAGACGAGAAAGGAAGGTCTTGAACAAACCTCCAGCATATTCAGCTGGCAAAGCCATGTTGTTTTGACCTCTTCTATTTGCTTCTCAGTCTCTGTCATCCAGGACTGTCTAGAAAACCTGAAGAGGATGTAGAGAGAGAGAAAGTAGGAGTCCTTAATCACATAAGTATGGTATTCCTCTGTTGTCATTAAAAAAGGTTTATTCAGGGGTATTAAAGAGAGTGTCTAGTACGATGGAGTGTTCCCCTTTGCCTTTGTGAAGAGAAGCTCTGCTTCCAAAGGGCTGCCAAAAAGGAAAGACAAGACTCTGGAAATTCAGTAGCAGCATTAGTCATGCTGATAGTATCTTAATTTCTCTCTCGTTTTTTTCAAAGCAGTCATTTTCTCCTTCAAATGAAATACTCAACATCCACCACACTGACTGTCACAAACAGACACACGAAGCAGTTAGACAAGGAACCATGTTCCAAGCATGTTGGAAAGGAAACATGCTCAAGACAAGATGGGCAGTCCAGCTTGTTATACAATCAGAAACACAACATTAGCCTTTTCCAAACATGGCCACAGACTCTCTAGTTTCCAAAAAATATCCAAAACAAAACAGGGCAATTTGAGAAGAACCAAGGTGCTATATTTGTGAGTGTGCCAGTGTATGTTTGTGTCTTATTTTAATTTTATTTGTCATGTACTGCTACCAAAGTAAAAATCCACATCTTGGGTAACAGCTGGTGAAATTTCTATTTTAGCACAATTTTAGCTCAATAGAGAAAAGATAGCAAAAAAGAGTTCACCTTGAAGTTTTGTGAAGAATAATTCAACAAGCAAATAGAAAGGGAGGACTGATGTCTTCTGGTATTCAAGCAGAAGGAAGCGGTTTCAAGAATAAGGTAAGGATAAGAGTATTAGGATGATTTCTCTGGGCCTGCATCCTGATTCCTATCAGTGGCTAATAGGTGTATTTCAAGAAGATATAAGAGAAAGGTAGGTAAGCAGGTAAGTAGTGATCCTGCCCCAACCATGCTCTTACAGCTCCAATGACCCTGTGGCTTTCTGGTTTACAGAAATGCTTTAGAGTCCTCAGTGGGTTTTTCTTCATGACTTTATCCAGTTTTCTCCAAACCCATCAGAGAGTATTGGTACTCAAAACATCCAAAGATCAGACAATGTGCTCCATGTTTAAACAACATATTTTATGGAGAGACACTACCTATTGCTGTCACCTGGTATCTCATTTATTGTTTCATAGGATTCATATTATACGAGGCAATGAACAAAGACAAGAGAAGGCTTCCAAAGATGGTTAGGAAGGAAGTCTGTAAGGAACAAAATCAATTAGAAGATGAAGAGATGAATGTAGAGCTCTAGGAAAAGACAAGCTGTCAAAGTTAGAACATACTTCCAGTATAGATGCACTGCCAATATAGTGGCAACAGACAGAGGTCTGACTTTCTTCCTGAGTGCAAGGCAAGAGAACAGTTACATGACTGATTTCCCACAGGTATTGGAATCATCATGAAAGACTTTGTTATCCAGCAGAAACCACTGAATGCAGTGCTGAAGGCAAAGGGAATATGGTATAAAGAGCTTTGTACAAGACCAATGATAAACAGGGCAAAAAGCAAGAAGCATCGTCCCTGAAGTACAGTGATTGTGGAAATCATTATCCCTGTGCAGAGGTGACAAAGTGTGCTCCATGGAGACAGAATGCAGAGTCCTGTGCTGCAGCAGACTGAAGGGCATGTCCCATTGCTCTCTCTTGGGCATTGTACCTATAGCCCACAGGCTGCCCTGGGAGTTCCCTGCATGGCTGCCAAGGGCAGAGGTGTTACAGTACAGATGAGTAGAGGTAGAAGAGCAGCTCAAGTGGATCAGGTTATGGGCTTCTTATGTCTATTAGTTACACTTTATAAACTATAAAGCATATGACATTGCAAACTGGTAAAGCTACGTCCCAAAACCGTGTTCCTGAAATATTCACAGAGAGGTCACCCTTGTGTATATTATTGTTCTGACCAGTTTAAGGTGGCTCCTACGATAAAGGATATGAGACTTTCTATGGTAGGCTTCATGCACTATTTAAGAGTTACTGTCCTGTTTACATACCTCCCATAGTAAGGTCATAGTGACATGAACTCTATACTTGTCTCTCATATTGAAGTACTGAAAAGGATGTGCATTTCAAAAGGTTTCATATTCTTCTGGGAAGGGGATAAACAAACCCACTGACCTGTTAGAGCAAATACTATGTACCTATTGGGATATTCAACTTGCACAAGGTAATAGCAAAATTACAAAGCAGGATGAGACAATTTTTTGCAGCTGTAACTGTCTTAGGGAATTAAAACAAAAGGAGGAAAGAAGAAAGTTTAGTTTTCTTTAAGTTTAGCTTAGTAGCAAAAATGAAACTCTGTGGACAATGTAAAGGATCACTTTGAGACAGCTGGAAGGGAACTGAAGCTAGCTTCGAATTTCTTGGGACAAATGTGTAGATTTTCAAAAAATGACAAAAGATTTATTTCTATCAGAGAAATATCATCAGGCAGAAATAATGGGGGGCAAGACTTTGTCAGATTATATCTTATCACTAGTCCATCAGGTTAGGACTTTGCCCCCAGAAGTGATCAGCACCTGATGTTGCAAAAGGAAGGAAAAGAAAAGAAAATACTCACCATGCATCTGGTGATGCTGAAAAACCATAATTGGAAGGAAAGCTACACAGGGGTGTGCAGATTCTGCCATGACTGACAGCAATAGCGAAAAAATTCAGCAATCCAGTTCAGGTCCTATTTGCTGAGCTGGGAGGGAAGATGAACATTGAACATGGGGGTTTAGTTTGTCACAGATGGTCTAAAAACCATTAGGTGTAACTGGTAGCACCTCTTGCTCTCTTTGCTGCTCTGCCTGAGTCCATTTTCTGTGAACACAGCAACACACCAAGCTAGGATGTTGAGATAGGCTTCTCCGGCTTTCTGCTGAAGCATATCATTAAAGTATTACTGATTTCTCTTGTAGCACACATGGTTGAAAAGAAACATCCACTGGGCTCTGTCACCAGCTAATGCAACCATGAACCAAAAACTTGTTATGGTGCTGTGCTTAGGTTCCCAAAACCAGATCCAAATTTCTACATTCCTTTAGTCTCAGTTAGTTTCACGACCTTTGACTTTCACCTTCTTTGGCCCACAGCTCTGGGAAGCTGGATCCTCCTTTCAAAAGGAAGTTTGTTCTCTGGAAAGCCAGCATTAGCTTGTAGCTACAAAGCATATCTTTGAATGACTCCAGAGATAAACAGCTCAGAGACAAATCCAAGATAATCTAACAAAACACAGTATCTGGCACTGTGAGTAAAGCACCACTGTAATTTATGTAAGTGAGGTTGGAAAGATACTGACATCTCTGATTACTCCTAAATAAACATTTCATACAAGGCAGGTGCAATCCAGTCCCAGAAGTGAGGATTGGAGGGTAGGAGGACAGAAAAAGAGCATGTGGCCATGTAGCCCCTGACCCAGAACATAACCATTGTACCAGATGGAGATAACAGGGGCTATAATCACCTTATTTGCTTCTTTTCATCTAAGCCTTATACTTTTTCCACCTTGCCAAGTCTTCTCAAACATTTGTTAAAATTAAAAGTACAAATTCACTGGACAGGTTTTAAAAAGCCTGTTAGTGATTTTCTGCAGATTCCCTCCTGGGCTCATGTCCATACACAGGAATGCTCAAGGAAAAGAAAGGCAAAACATACATGGGAAGCACACAACAGCAACTCTTGAAAGCTGTTATTGCAATAAACTGTGCACAACAGAAAGCTTTCTCACAGAAAACATCACTGAATAATTTAAAAATTATTTTTCTCATCATTCAAAATACCAAACAAGCAAAATCTGCTTACAGATAAATGTAGAAAACTTGAGATAAATTCCTGCAAATAATTTTTCAGGGTTGGTTGAAGTTCCTAATGGCTACATTTGTTCAACCTTTAAAAATTTTGCTCAAGCATCATTCATATTAGATGACCTCTTACAGTGAGCATGCAGAAAACACCTGAAATCCTTGTAAAATCACTGTCATCCATCTCTGGTATTAACCATTTGAGGCATTTCTACTTCCCTGCTCTGATTCCTGACACCTTTGAGAAATTGTTTTGATACTTCTTCCTTTCCATCAGAAATTATTTCACAGCAAAACAAATAAAAAATGACAATAAACCCAGTAACTTACTACCCTTTAAAACATACTTTTCCAACTGCAGTAACAACCTCACTCTTGGGCATTTCCTATGAAACTGATGGCCAACTGTCTTAATGCCCTCCAGCCTTGCTTCAAGCAATCAACTCTCCCAGTCAGTCATTAATCCCCAGGAAAAAAAAAAAGCCCTGGGCCTTGGCATTGTTGCTTAAATACCTAAATTCCTTAGTATAACACTTTATGGTGTCACTCACAGGAGAAAATTTACAGATCACACTTCTGGCTTCTTCATAAAGTCATGGAAATGCTAGCCAGAGGACATCTCTGGAGATCTCCCATTCAATTTCATGCTCAAAGCAGGACCATCGGTAACACGGATCACTCAGCCATGGCTTCATCTAGCAGCCTTTTGAAACCTTCTCAGACAGATTTCACTGTAAGTCTGGGCAGCTTTCCTAGGGCTGCACCACCTGCCTGGTAAAACTTTACTTGAAACCCAGCCTGAGCTTCCCAACCTCCATTTTGTGCCCTTGCCAAGAAAGACCTTGGCTCTCTCACCTTTGCACTTCCCTTCAAGGAGCTGCAGGTTTACAAGCCCCAACAAGCCCACCTCCCTCAACCACTTCTACTCTCACCCTGGATGGATAGCAGCCCTTCATTCTGTCCTGTCCATGTCCCTCTCCATGCGTAGACAGTTTTCCAGGTACAGCTTCAGCAACACCAGCCATGGGGAATAAACTTCCCCTGCTTGCTGGCCATACAGAACATGACTTATCACAGTATGAGTGCATTTCTGGATCATATTTTACCTGGCATCCCCTGAAGCCCCCAGATCCTCTCAAGTGGGGGTGCTCTTCAAGCAGTCAGCTCCCAGATGGTTTCTCCACCACTTGAACAGAGCTTTGTGCTTCCCCTTGTCAAACCTCATGGGGTTTTTTCAAGTCTGTCTTCAAATTAATCCAGGTCCCCTGGGCAGCTGCTTTGTCATTTGTCACACCAGACTCTCCTCCTAGTTTAGTATCATCCACAAATTACTTTTTTTATGCTGCTGATTTTGGTAACACAGCTAGAGTGAAGAGATCATTTAAATTTCACCCCTGGTGTGTTTGCTCATGGTAGATGGTTTGTGTAAATTAGAGTCTCCCGTTCTCCTCGCTGTGCTGCCTGCTGACCCTGTCCTGCAGCTGAATTAGCTCTGCTTTAATAGATTTTCCCTGAGTGCTTCAATGCTGCAGTATAAAGCCTCATTTCATAGTGATTCCTGAAATGGAAGTACCTTAGCACCCAGCCTTTTGAGTTGTCTGTGGGACTGAACTTCCCTGCAAGCTTTCAGAATCATCAAACCTCTGGTGCACTGGCTGAGAGTAGCCATGGGCTTGTCCTGTGGACACATTTCTCCTGGGAAGATGAAGCACTCTCTATACCTCTTTAGTGCAAGGACTTACTAAAAAAGTTTACCATTTTGGCTCCTTTGCCTTTAAACAAAAAGAATTTCCCTGCTTCCTTTCCTTTCCTCTTTGCAGAATGAGCTTTGTTTTTCACAGATATATGAGAATAGTACTTCTGTCTTTTCCTTCCCACCTACCACGTCTCTTTGTCAAATAAATGGTCTCCTTCCCAGGCATAGATCACTGGCCTGAATAGGCTGCTGCTACATTAGAAATAGGAAAGTCATAATACTGCCATTTACTTTGTCTCATGAAGTCAGATGTAACTCTTTCCTCTCCTTCCCTTTCTGCACTTTAAAATTAATTTCTTAAGTAGCTTAAAGGAATAGCTGTTCCTAATCCAGTTCCAGCAGAGAGTATTCTCCAAAAAAAAAAAAAAAAAATTTAGAAATAACAAAATCAGAAATATGTTCAAAAAGCATCACTGCTATGTTGGGAGAACTGCCAAAATGATGTGAGTGATACATAAAGGATAAAACATCTAACAAAATCCTCCAGTGCTCCAGCAGACAGTTCAAAGAAAAGGCATCAGTGTCCAATTACCTGTCCATGGGGTGTAGTGGTTGAATACTGTACACTGGAGAGCAGGGAAACATCAATTTTTGGCCCATCTTACCACACAAATGTTAATTACAATGGGTTTGATGTTATACGTGGTAAGTTCATTTGTTCTTATCCTGCTGGTCACTACGGGGCCACTAATGACATCTGTGAGAGCAAGTATGGTGGCAGGTCTCCTCAGAGAAACATGCCTAAAGAAGCAGGTAAAAGCCAGTTTATCCCATCTTTACTCCAGCTCTTGCTCAAGTTTGCACCATTTTCTCTCTGAAGCACCATTTTGTTCCAGATATGCACCAGAATACTGCTGCCCTGAACTTTGTTACCAAAAAGACAGAAGAAACCTCTCCCTATTTCAAACCAAGTTATAGATGAGTATTTTTTTACCACGACTCTCTATTAGAGCTGTTTGCCTGGGTTAGCTTCCTTCTCGTTGTCCTCTCCTTATAGCCTACTGCTCAAAGCACTTTCATACAGGCTTTTCTCTCATTTGCACCTCTCAGCTCTCTTCTAGACTGCAGCATGGAACCAAGCATGTCCAGAGAGCCAGATCAAAATCTAGCTGCAAGACCCCAAAGCAAACCCCCATTTGACCATTTGATTGCAATTTCCCACCTAATGGGAGTTTTCCTCTTGCCTGCTTGCATACTGAGACAGATTGCATCTCAAGTAGACTTCTAATGTTCTTCCCTGTCCCTCTTCCTACAAATCTAGCAGGATTGCTATTTCAGAATTTAGTAAATTACAGGCTTGCAAACAATAATGAAAAAAATCTACTTTCTGCCTTTCTTGGTTGCCCATCAGCATGCCCATCACTTTCTGAACACAGGCTGAGTCAGAGGGATCAGAGATCTGAATTCTGGCAGACCTAAACCCTCTGCCGACATTTCATAATGTCAGTGAATAACAGCAAATTTTGTAAATTTTACTTTTATTTCTAGACAATTTCTGTATTTATCCTTTCTGGGTTTCATCCTAGAGAGAGATTAAAATTTAAGCAGATGATTCATTTTATGTACATCCACGTGTCTCATTGAGATGCTTGAAGTCAGACACATACATAAAACTTGGTGAATTTGGGCCATTAACCTCAAAGTTGTTTCTCTGACTTTCTCAGTTTTCCTTGCCACAGTTCTGACGTGTGTGCCATTCTCATTCTTCTTTTTCTCTCTGATCAACAAACTTTTGTAAAGAAAGGTCAGCGACATTTTTGTAGTGGTTCCAGATGCTAACATCTCAGACATCGTCGAGCTTGTATTAAAATGCTCTTTTAATGACAAACAGGCTATTTGTCCCCTGTCTTTGAGTAAATCTAGGAGCCAACATAAACTACTTATATTGACAGCTATAAAAATGAGCAGAGGCCAAAATCTTTCACATTTCTGCCTTTGTCCTCCCTCGGAATTACTGATTGAATGTCCTCTATTTTGAGCGAAAGCTGAAATATGGATTTTCTTTTCATCATCACCACTTGCACAGCTGCATCAGTCATTAAGCTGTCCTAAAGATCTGTTACCCAGGAACTAGATGCCAGGTATATATCGTATCCTGAGGTGAGTTGTGGCAAGGCATAAATTGATCATGTGGTTCATAGCTTTGAAATTTGAAATGAAAGATCATCAATTGCCATCAACTCCAGGAATATAAATAGAAAAGACCAAATCAATTCTGGCTTAAATGTGTTGTGGAATGAGAAGATACTAAAAACAAACAAACAAACAAACAAAGAAAACCCAGCCAACAAACAAACAAACCAACCACAGGTTAGTTTAATCAGAGACAAATATATATATATATATATATATATACTTTTGAATGCAGGACACAAAATAAAGAGACACTTCTTCAGTCAACCAGTCCAGTCTCCATGCATTTCAGACAACTGCATGCTAGCACTACAACCTCAAATGCATTAGGCTCAGTATTAAACTGTTATCACTCCTGTTGTCTCTACTAAAAAGTTGTTCCAGAACTACAACCCTCCTTAGCTTAACTTCTTTCAAACATCCAGGTGAAATGTAGCCATGGTTCTTTCAAAGCTATTTGTCAGGATAGGTGGTTATCTTAAACATCTTCAGTTAAAGCTCCTCAGGTAGTTACAAAGTCTCTATCATTGTGTCAATATAGTCTTATTCCCCTTAAATTACAGTTTTCTAGTTTAAACAAGCAAAGCTATTACCTGTTTGGGGTTTTTTCTTTTAGTAAGGTACATTCTCCACCATCTATTTCAATTTAAGTTCATCCTTCTTGAATATGTGTGAATAAGACTGTATGTTATCATTCTAAATGAGATCTTACAGCACTATAATTCCCAGTTTCTGCTGGAAATACCCTCATGTCCCATTTTCTTTTCCCACTATTATCTTGAAGGCCCATAATCATCCTTAATATCAACAAAAACAACCAGGTCTTCCTTCCTCTCTATTGGTGATTTCCAAGCCTATAGTAGGAATTCTTGCTCTGCATTCCTGAGTGAATGATCTTGCATTTTGTAGCATTGAATTTCATTCCACTGCCATTCCTCCTCTCTCTGCTGTCACCCACATGCTCACTCCTGTTCCCTTGCCTTCCTCCTTGCTCAATGTCATCAGCAAGTTTCACTCCCATCATCTCACTTTTTATGCTACGGACAGCAGTTTAAAGTTAAATAACCTTGATCGAAAGATGTGTCTTCGCAGAGCCCCAGTAGTAACATCCCTCCTACTTGATAGTTCCGTTTTCAGCCAAACACTGTTATTTCTCTTCTGTTCAGTTCCTTATCTCCTGTATGATTTCTGTACTAATCCCCAATGTCCCCATGTGGTAGTTGAAGTCTAGACATGTGAAGAATTCTATCATTGTCTAAAAAAATCTATTAAAGAAGATAAGTTATACAGCAATGAATGCTATGTAATAAATCCCTGTTTTCATGTTCTATTTATCTCCACATTTATAATTATTCTATCCCTCTGAAAAAAATTGAAGCCTTCCTTCCTATTAAAGCCACACTAGAAATAGTGTATGCTCAGCCATTTGTTTTTCTTTTTCATATGTGTTGATATTTAAGTGTATAGCATTACCTCTGTTAGGCTTATACTAGACCCACAAGTTCATGTGCAAGTCTTGCTTGAATTCTGTGATGAAGACTTACTAGTCTCTTAATTTAATGCTTTTAATCCTTTAAACCTGCACTTACATATCTGATTAATGTGTTATATAAAAGAATATAAAATACCACATGTTTTATGAGTTGTTAAAAAAACTGGAAAACTCCTGCCATTTATACACGATACATCTATAACATGGGTCTTACAGCGTGAAGTCTAGAGCAGGATTTAGTTGTCCAATTAATTACTTCAAATACAAGTATCAGATACTACACAGGACCTACAAGAGATTCCGGCTTTTCTGGAACAGTTGCTGCAGGGCACATGGGGTACCCTAAAACATATATAATGTTGGGGTACCCAACTGAAACTTGTTCTTAATCTACTGATTTAAGCTTGGAGAGAGGAAATGAAAATTGGAGCTGGTAACAAGACTATGTTAGGTCAGTTCATTTTAGAAACAGGGTTGGTGTTTCCTCACAGCAAGATTAACAGGCAAGGTAGTGGCACTGTGTTTATAAAGGATACCTTTGGAGAATTCAAGCTTCAAATTAGCTTTGTGCAGTCTGACTTTATGCTAACCTAAATATACCCTGGCTTTCTTGCTTTTTGACACTGACCAACATGACCAGCAGAGCTCAGGGATCAGAACTCACTGATAAGCTTTAGGAGGTTGATGTCTGGGAGGAAACTCTCCCCCCAGTTGTACCAACCTTGACTTTCAGAGCTGTTCTTTTGGATTTGGGCTTTCTCTGGAGCACTGGGACAGAGAATCAGATGCTTACCTGGTCATACCCATCCTATAAGTTAGTTCATTGCCATTGCAGGACCCTCAGATATTAATTTTATTTCCATATCTACTGCTTCTATGTCCCAGCAGTTTGGTTGCCTGAGGAGATGAATGTTTGAGTTCAAAGTCACCTGGGAGAATCTAAGTAGGCTGCAATGACTTGCAATTCGCAGCAGGTCAGATTAGATGATCTTAGCACCCCTTCTGGCCTCTAACTATGAAACTGTATGAAAATGATAAAAAAAGAACTTGCCTGCATGACCGCGAACAAAAAGAAATTCTTGTCATTCAATTGCAGGTAATGATTTTGACATGGTCTCTGAACTCTTGGCTTTGCAGATGCCAGAAGCTTAACAACTTGAGGAAGCTCTGATCTCTGATTCTAGTTTTTATCTTTGGAGGCAGGAGGGAAGGAAACATTAAGTGCAAAATTGTCAGAAAAGGGCTGCTTGGATCAGCAACTTTTAGCTCATCTACTGTGATTGTAATTGATTTCAAGGCACAGCTTAAGAGGGGAAGAACACCATATCATGGCCAAATTGCCACCTAACCTTGGACTTTGCATGAAGCTAGGAGAAATGTTGCTTCCAAGTCTTCTAGTACTGGGCTCTTCAATGGAGGAAAAATAGTACTTAGTTTAATAACAACTGTACAGCAAGAGGAGACTATTAATTGCAGCAGATATTAAAAAGTGCTATCTCAACAGTACATGGAAAAATAAATGAAATGGTAACATAATTGCTCTTGCTTTTCCATTATTTCAATTAATTTTGCTTTCATATTCACTGATGTTATTGTCATGCTGTAGCATTGTGCTTTGAGCATATTCCTGCCCTGCTCCAGGAGGTCTGCCAGGGTAAAATCTCTGGCATAGAAGTCGAAACTCTCTAAATTAATTGCACCTTTCATCCCTTAATTAGAACTATGTTAATTTCCTTCAACATCATTATTATATAAAAAGTCACACCTTCAGCTCCACATTGCTCTAGCATGTTGGTGTGGGAGAGTGAAATCTTAAGAGCAGCTGTATAGGGGAGGCATCACGGATAGCGATGTGACCATCTTACTAGATCACATCATTTTCTAGGGCTTTAAACAAGATTTCTGATAAGTCCACAAAATCCTGCATAATTCCTCCCTTTCTGGTGGAAGCCTCAACCATCAGATAAAAAACCTCAATAGTGGAAAGTTTTTCCTCAACTGACCTCAGTCATTGGGTGCTATAAGAAATTTCCGCCTAAAGAGAAATAAAAATAATGAAAGCTGCATGCAGGATATGACATTGGGTCTTCTTTTAAGTAATTAATTTCTGACACTTCATAATAAAATAAGAAAGAAAAGACTTAATAGTAGATTTTCAATGCCTAGGTTCATTTCTGCCAAAGGATGTCATTGCTAGGTAGTCATGCAGAGTTTTTTCAATACAATTTTTGTTTGTTTGTTTGTCTGGAGTTGGATCGGTTATTTTAAGAACAGCCCCACCTTTAACGCTGGAATATGGAAGGTCGAACATAGAGTAGGATATTCAGTTCAGAAAGTAAAGCTATCTATTTAGAAATTAAAGACTAAATATATAAATGACTTTTTGAGACAAAATACAATTTAGTCTTATTTTCATATTTCTTTACAGTTGCCATGAGAATATTTTAATAACCCCTGTAGAGTTTAAAAAGATGCCGGTAATTGTTTTAAGTAATTTTAGTGCTATTAAAGATAAAAAACCTCTTGTGTGAAATACTTTGCTAAGCAATGCTCAGCAGTAAAGGGGTAAAGATCTTTTTAGTGCAAATTTTAGTTCTTTTTATAGGTGAGTTAAAGCGAGAATATAATCACATTGCCTATAAAATAAAACGTGTGTAGATATTCTAACACCTCCCATCTCAATCTTTCATTGACTCATCCAGAAAACACTTCAGGATTTTAACCAGCTCTGTTTCTACCATTCAGCAGCCTGTGTGTGAGCTCTGAACCCACCTCCAGGTTGCACTGACAATGTTTAAATTGCAACGTTATTCATCATAGCATATTTGTAATACCTGAAACTGAATTCCTCCAAATTACTTGGAATACACTCAGAGGATCAAGTGAGTATAAATCTTGCACACCTTGGTTTCATTTCTTTTCCTGACCTTCACAATTATGGCTATGAAATAATTTCTTTCTTTTTTCTTTTCTTTTTTTTTTTGGCTCTACTTCATAAAAATGTGTCAGAAAAGTTACTCTTAGAGAAGCTGGGGACTTTGAAAAAATAAGTCACACAAAATCTTGAAGGTCCCATGTGAGCTATAATACACCTTGTGTCTCTAAGACACTATGTCCTGCTAATGATTTATGAGAATCCTTACTCCCTGAATAAACAAAAATAACTTGCAATTTTTTGCCTCTTTCAGGCTTTTGAAGGAGTGCAAGTGACATAGGCCCAGAGTAATCTCACCAACTTTTAACCAGCTAAAAGTCAGACATGTTAACTGGGCACATAATTTAGAAGACAATTGATGATGTTATAAACCAGATGCAATAGATTGTTCTACAGAAGTGCTGATTTCTCCCCATCACTGAGAACGATGCAACTTGCTGTAAAGATACATTTCAATGTTAGAAGATATTATTGCAGACTGATCCTGGTGCATCACCAGGGCTGCATAACACTGTCCCAAACCCCTTCCTGCTACACACCTTTGTGGCATCCTTGTAAACTGTGCCTGAGGCAGCTCAATTCCCAGGAAGTAACTGCTTTTCCAGAGGGAAATCTCAGTTTAAACAGATCCTGGATCTTTTATGTCTTTGGCTTTAAAACCTGATGGGAAGTGGAGGTCACTTTTCTCCCTTTGTTTACTGTACATATCCTTAAGCTCTGGGAACTGTTGGCTTCCAGATCCAGAAGGTACCTTCTAGTGCTGCTGTGCTCCAAGAAATATGTGAAACAAGCTGGGTAACAGTTGCCAAAGTAGCCTGGAAAAGGAAAAGACAAAAGAAAAGATCAGTTTAGCTAGAAAATACATCCCATTGCTGGGACTTTTAAACCTCTGCTACCATCTGGGACGTATTTTAGGTGAGTAGTAGTGACCCAGCTAGTCTACAATACTAATTTCTTACCAAACTGAAAGGTTAAAGAAAGCTTTTTCCACTTTTTTTTTTTTTAATTGTGAGACATTTCTATGTGGTAAAACAGATCAGAACAGCATTTCAAAGCTTGCTGCTCACAACTTACAGTCGGTATTGACTTCTTTTCCTCTCTTTGCCTTTTTTCCTCCTACTTACTTTTTCACCCCCCGGACAATGTTTCAGGGTAGAAACAGCTCTCTTTCAAACCTCACAAAGGAAAAGAAACCACCTTTTTCACATTCTTCTCAACAAGCAACATCGATTTTTTTAGCCATTAGCTTCTGTGGGCTGAATGTTAATGAGCCTGCACGATGTAAGTAATGATGATGGATGCTTTCCAGGTGCACTTATAGATACCCAAGCATTATTTCTTTCCATAGGCTGGCTGTAAGAGCTCCTACCTAAAGGGAGCCACCATTTGGCACTTATCCATCCATTACTGTGTTATCTTTCTGCTGAAGCCCAATGTATGGGGTAACCTCAGTTCACAGAATTAATACCTAATTCCACTGTGATTTGGGGAATTCCCTTTCCTTTTCTTATTTATTTTCGACATAGGAAGATCTGTAGTCTTGTAGTTTTCCCTCCTGGTCTGCTCTTACTGAACTTAATAGCCAAAATACCTTTTGGGGTTTTTGGTTGCTTTGAGTTTGGGTTGGGTGGGGTTTTTTTGCTAAAAAGCTTCATCCTTGAGTACATCACACGTGTGAGTGTTCCTGATTTAGGCAAGCAGCCCTTAGGAAGGTCAAAGAGGCATTTGTATCAAACAAGGGGAAAGAAAACATAATTGAAATTTTGCAAGATATTCCTTCACTCCTTTCTCCAGCCAATTTTTCAGCCCTAAACAAGAGCTGAATAAGATATGCAAGTAATGAATCAACAGTTCCTTATTTTAAATATTTGTACTTCTGCCAAAGTAAGCAGCCAGTGAAGAATTACTAGGTGTAATTCCTCCTCTTTTTTCACATCTAAAACAGTAGGCATGTTGCTACAGAACAAGGCACTGGTAGATCAAGCTGAACATCCTTCTAAAGCATTGCTTAGTCTCATTTGGGAATTAATAAGGCTGAGCTGCAAAGCATCATCCTGGACAGCAGTGAAAGGCAAGTAAGCCAACCAGAATCTGTTGGATGGATACTTCCAAATACAGACATGCTTCCTAACATAACAGCTTCTTTTGGAAGAATTTAAGACAAGCTGCTCCTGTCACAAGCATTTTCCAGGGAGAGGTATGAGTGAGAAGTGACACGTAAACCATAAATAGTCTCTAGAAGTAAGACAAAGGGCTTGTTAGAGATATTTCATCTTGAGCAGAGAAGCAACAATGTGTGTGAAAAGGACTGGTAGAATGTGCCTAGACTTTCTGCGTATGTTCTCCTTGAAGAGATCAAAAAGGTTTTTCAACCCCCAAAGGCTAAGTTTTTATAAAATATAAGCTAGAAGAGTTAACTTTTGTAATAGAGAAAGCCTAAAGAGACTAGATTAATCAGTATTGAAACAAATGGAGCAATGTAATACTTTCTCCATGCCTACCACGTCTTTGCCCAGTGGGTGCTTGGAGTGCTGGGGATGCAGACAGATGACAAATCTCTGGATGAGGTCCAGACAACTGAACAGGACATAGAAAACTGCTAGGTAGCTCAATCCCCAGTAAGTAACTGCTTTTCCACAGGGAAATCTCAGTTTAAACAGATCCTGCAACTGCAGTGCTCCAGGTGGGGTCTCATGAGAGCAGAGTAGAGGGGGAGAATCGCCTCCTGTGACCTGTTGATGAATGACAGTGAAAAGGGGGGAAGGGGGTGGAAGGTGGAGCAGATTGTGCTATCAGAGTTTTTCAGGGTCCCTGCCCCAGCCCTGTTCCTGATCACTGCAGCTTGGGGCACAACAATAAACTTCCTGTATCCATTGTACCCACATTTCTTCCATAATCTAGAGGGGCCTGGAGTGTCTAAGGGAACATCAATGGAAGCCCTGGGAGGCCCCTTCCTAGCAGTGATGAGGGAACATGAGGATGGTGCCACCTATCACTGCCCCTTCCTTAATAGGCAACAGAGAGCGCTAGTTTGCTCTGCATAACTTTATTATTATTATTATTATTATTATTATTGGTTATTTTTTTCTAATTTTCAGTTGAAAAAGAATAACCACACTGAGTGGTGCAGCACTATAAGCAGTGGATAATAACTGTGAGTCTATAAACACATGAAAGCACTGGTAATTGTCCTCTTCTTGCTCTGGAAATAAGACGTGGAAACAATAAAGTCTGGAGGTAAGACTGTAAGTGCCAATAATTTTTTTTTTTTTCTATTCATTGAGATTTATTTTGGACCTGACATTCTTCATTGACTTATGTGCCACTTGAGCAGGCATTCTGGTGTCATTTGCAGGAATATGTGGCTTGATGGGTCTTTTATGAACAATTACACAATGGTGTAATTTACAGCATTAGCCTGGCATACCCAGCATGTAACAGGCTACACACAGCAGTAAGGCACAGCACTGAGAGAAGGAACCTAGAAAAATACAACACTGCCTGGGCAGACTCCCTACAAATTTAACAGATGAGGAACTGGGTGTGCAAACTACATGATATCCACTCCAACAGCTGAGGAAGGCTATCCTCACCTTAGAAGCCCTTTTTAATGCTGATAACCAAATTAACAATGGGCGGATTTCCTATGGAAGGCAGAACTTCAGCATTTATGAAACTACATCAAGTTTATCAACACTTCAGTTCTTCAACTCTATTAAATCTTTCCACCAAAAGCCATAATGATGATGGCTGTCATTATTACTATTTGTCATCAAAGTAGCAGCATTTTATGAGCACCCAGGAGCCCAGTCAATTGTACTGTAATGTTTAGCCCTAACTTGAATCGATCCTTCAGCTTCAAGTCTCAAATCAAAAGCCATTTCTGAGATTTTTAACTTCTGTGGATCAAAGGCAGAAAAAGAGCCATAGGCTGCATCCAAGTCACCCTTCTGTGGGGTTGCTGTGAAGGGTGGCTTCAAATTAACAGTTCATGGATTGACTTGAGACATCTTCCAGACCTTACTCTTTCAGTCAGGTCAGAGATTGTTTCTCTTAACAGACTCCATCTGAAGAGCATGTGAAGCTGAACAGAAAGTCTCATGTTGATGTCTACCACATGTGCTGGCTGTGCACCAGGTCCAGATGCCAAGACATGAAGAAGAAGAAAGACACAGACAACCTGGGAACTTACTAGCCCATCTCCTCTGATACATCAGGACTCAAGTGACAAGGCTACACCACAACCATGTGGTAGGGTGGTTCAAACTCCCTCTGCCAGGACGTGTACATTGGGCTCAACTTGCTGGACTGTTGGCATGCTCTGTGGGAGATGCTGCTAGACAGAAAGCACAGCTGGAGCAGGGACAGCAAACCACAATTCTCTCACCACTCACTCAGCCCAGGGCTGAGTAAAGAAGTATTTCCTCAAAGTAAAGAAGTCTTTCCTTATGTTTAGGTGGAACTTCCTGTGTTACAGTTTGTGTCTGTTATCCCTTGTCCTATCATTGGGCATCACTGAAAAGAGTCTGGCCCCATACTCTTGACACCTACCTTTAAAATATTTATAAACATTGATCAGATCCCCTCTCAGTCTTCTCCAGGCTAAATAGCCCCAGGTCTCTCAGCCTTTCCTCATCACAGAGATGCTCCAGTCTTTGTAGCCCTCTAGTGAACTCTCTCCAGTAGTTCCCTGTCTCTCTTAAACTGGGGAGCCCAGAACTGGACACAGTACTCCAGATGTGGCCTCACCGGAGTATTAGATTTCACCAAATTTCTGTTCCACATCTTTTAGTGGGAACTGCTTTAGAGGTGGCTGATGTATCTATATAGTCCTCAGTTTTATGCATATAAATGTTAAAGAGAAACATCTGCTTGCACATTCCTGCATTTCCATGATGCTCTCCATTCATGAATGAGGAAAGTGACTCAGAGCTGTGAAACGATTTGCTCAGGGCTACAGTGGAGTACTATAAGATCTGAGTTTCCTTGTTTCTGGTCCCGTACTTAGACAGGTAGTTCACGAACAACAGTTACTGAGCACTCAGTTTCTCCCTCTCCAACACCAAAAAGAGAAGTGGAGGTTGATACTAAAGTATTCTTAATGTGTGGCCCTTTTAGCTGCAAGAGGGCCAGTGTGAAGGGAATAGAATCTGGTTTAGTTACTTCAAAAGCGGGGACGTACACTATAAATAGGTGATTACAAAATATAAATGAAATCCCCTTGCCACGCACAGAAAAAATAACCCATGTTCTTTTTGTAGGAGACTTGACAGGTCTATAATAAGAAATCTTTCATTAAAGCAGTAAAGCCTACTGTCTGTAAATGTTGTAAAATAAAATAAATGAGAATTAAAATTAATTATTCATTAAATTTTGATGACGATTCTGTCCTTAGGCTGTAAATCCAGGGCATTGCTCTTCTAGAAAGCCATTAGCAACATGCAGACCCTGCTGGTTGTTTGGGAGATGTATAAAAAGTGCCACAGATGGACTATTTTCATACTTATCTCACTGTTATCACACTAATCTCCATGGAGGCCACATGCACACCAGGTCTTGAAGGTTATTCTGGTCTCTCATGCCAACCTACTGAAATCACTGAGAAATGTGCGTGCAAGTCAGAGTTGAATTTGTTCTACCTCTTCCCAGACCACCAGATTTAGTAGTTCATGGATGACCTTGCATGCACAAGGATTAAATCATGTGGCTGGTACCATCAAGAAGGGTGGCAGCAGGAAGAGCCATGCCCAAGTACTCAGTTGTTTTTGTCTGACATCCATTCCAAAATTTCATCCAGCTTTCTTCAGCTATCTAAAGGCTACACACCATGGCAAAAGCAGTCAACCAAGTTCCTCATCGCCAATAAAATAGACAGCTACTTCCACAGTGAACTTCATTTGTTCATACTCCTTAGAATGTAGGTATTTTTAAAAGATATCATCTGTTGTTCTTCAGAGATATCCATCTTTCTTTACTAACTAGAAAGAAACCTGAGACTGAATTCATAGCTACTATACAGCTGAAGTTAGATGAGCTACGCCAAGATCCACATGTACACTCTTTTGTAAGAACAGTGTTCCACTCTCCTAATTTAAGGTGGGACATACTATGTATTTCCAGGCAGAGTTAAAGATATAATAAAGCCATTATACAAAGGAATTAAATTATTATTACCTTTCTACAAGAAGGTGAGGCTGAAATGGGAAAAGTGGTAGAAAACTGTTCTGAGGACAAGATGTGGATGGAGATCCCTTCTTCTGAAAGAAGGTAGAGGATTGCCCTGCTTGGCAAAGAGATAGCTGAGGGGATCTGCTTCCTCTTGGTTTGTACTGAAAGACAGAGGAAATTACTCTGAAGCTGAAGGAAAACACTGACAAAAAGAAAAATTGGTGTAAAATTGACCATTAATATATTTTAATTGCCAATTAGAAACAAGTTCCATTATATCGAGTCCCAGCTGGAGCTTAAAGAAGAGAGAAAAAACAACTCATTGAGACAGAGCTTCATACTGTCTGAAAGGAGTGTATGAGGTGCTGGTTTTGATTACTGGCAACTTGACCCACGAGACCCTTTCCAACCTAATGTTAGTGTTCTCCCATACCATCATTGCTTTCATCATTACAAGTGGAAATTGAGGGCACTCAGCACTGACCAGTCCCAAATCCCAGTGCAGCAGAGTGCTCTAAGGCTCAAATTTGCTTTTCTCAATTGCTGAAAGTATTGGCTGAACAGAAACAGAGAAGAGCCAGCTGGGCACAGCATCCTCTGGACCTGTTCATCTTCAGAAATAATTTCTCAGAAAATATGTTCCCATTTTACAGTGGACTGCTAGGAAAGTCTTGCTTTAGACATTTTATTTTTTTCACCTGCTCATGCAAACAGGTTTTAGCTGGTAATGACTCAGGCCACAGTGGCTCCCTTTGGAAGGATTACAATGACAGCAAAAGAGGCTGATGAAAACTGTGACAATTCCCTCTTCCCCCAGCTGATTTGGAGCAGCGGATGCTAATGTTAAAATGTACAAATGGCCCTGCATGCAACTTTAATATGATTATCATATGAGAAAAAGAAAGACCATCTGTGGAAGCTAGAAGATCTTAATGGGAGATTTAATTGACTTCATTTATCTAAAGGGAGATACATGTGTCTCAGGACCTCCAAACCAGTTAGTTAGACACCTTTGCTGTGCTAGAATTAATGGTTTGCTCAATGAAGGGTGCAGTATGCCTGAGAGCCTGTAGCTGTCATATCCCACTCTGAACAGGAAAAAGAAAAGGTATAAATCACTGTTATCATCAAGATGATGATTAAGGACAGAAAGTAGCATTTTAGCATAAGAAATGAATGAATGGCTGCTTCAAGACCCAAAGGCCTCAGACCATAAAACAAATAACTGTGATTAAGCAGATCAAAAGTCTTTGACTTATCCAGGGCCATAAGGACCAAATTAAACCCCAAACCATTTAGGAAATGGCTTTCATAACATTTCTTGTTATGAGCATCTTGGCAGGTGTTCAGGAAGTTCATTAGGAAACAGGAGCAACAAATTCACTTTATAGAGTCAAAAAGATCAGGTGGCTTTGAATTTAATATGTCACAGGAGAAGTCAGCAGCAGAGAGGACCATGGTTTTAACTGAGAACAATCCATCCAGGCACAGCCGGTTGTCCAGAAAGGGTCCCAGTCCTTGTACAACCCATCCTACACAGCTGCCTTAGCATTGCTTACTTTTTTTGACTTCATTTTCCCTTTGACTACTTCTAAGAATATTACAACCACCAGAACAATTTGGCAAGGATTTTCTAATTAAACATACTGTTGCAAAACACCAGTTTGTCCAAATTCAGTCTGTCTGTGTAAGGGGGATAGAGGTAATTTCAAAGATCTTTTTTTTTTTTCTGAAATTTTTCCAATTTGAAATAGTATTTCCTTCAGAAACCTATATTCCTTCTGGTTACCAAAGAATATGAAAATAAGTGAATTATTAAAATATAAGATTTATTTTCCCCCAGAGTGACAAAAAAAAAAAAAAAAAATAATCATTTTTAACTGATAGAACAATCTTGGCCTTCTTCTGTCTTGTACATTTATCCCAAACTCCCCAGCTGGATATACATAGGTAGCTCTTGATGGCAATAATATGACTCAGGGTAGCTAAGTAATGTCAACATGAATTGGTACAAAGCACAGCCCCTGGTCTCATTCCCATGAGACTTTTCTGTCCACTGACACAGCTCCGTGGGAAATACACCCATTTGTAAAGTGATCTAGTGGTGGAAATAGCAGAAGACCAGTCCAAGAGGAGTCCGGAGGCTCCTTCAGCCTCCAGGAAAGTGCTGTAAAAGCCACTTACAGTACAAAAGGCACAAACCTCTCCCCTAGCTGTTCCAAGTTGAAATCACTGTAGACCAAACATGGAGAAGACTCTCTGCCCATGTCTGGACTACCTTTTAGGTGCCTACCAGACGGAGCTTGATTGCTTTATACAGGAATTTATGGTCCTGATAAATGGAGGTGGAGTTACCTACTGGCACCTTCATTAGGAGACACAGTTGGTGATGGGTCAGCACAACCTGAAAGCAGAGTAATCAGAAAGGTCAAGAATAGTTTGTTCATTGACCTCATTCATCCTAAAGGAGATGCAAGAAAGACCATCCAGACTAGGGACTTCTGCCAGTGTGGTATTTAGTGTGATGCATGGTTGTGTTAAGGGTGGGAGAGAGACATTTGCCTGCATCAATCAAAGGGAGAAAGCAGGTGATGAAGGGTCTCCCCAACATCCTTAAGTCCCCTGTGCTCTTGCTTATATTATTATAGCCCATTTAGTGTTTGCTATACAAGGACTTCCTTGCACAAAAAAAGGCAAAAGTAGAATTCTCACATATAAGAATATCTGTAAACATTAACGTGCAAATATACATGTATTATCTCCAATAGCACAACTGTTGTCTAACAGCTGCCCTCAGGACCAGTTACTAAAGTTCATTCTCTTGAGTTATAAGAAAGGCAGAGAAGTTTTTTAATCACTGATGAGGTGTTTAGAGCTCTCTTTTCCAGAACCATTCAGATGACAAGGTGAGATGTTCTCCCCTGAAACTGCTACTATTTATCCTGAGCTGTGAAAGGTATATAAGTGAAATAGCAGCACAAAGGAGGCTTATACACCTCTTTAATTCTTCAACCACTCTTGAAAAAGCAAAAGCAGCTTGGGAAGGTACAGATTTGCCCCAGATAGTGCCAGAGCAAGTCATCTCAGCGTAGGTATAAGGAGGGAAGAGGAGTGTACATTGATAGTCCTCACAGTAGTTAACCTGGACTATATCCAACTGGACGTGTTTTCTGAACTCCCACATGATTGACCTGTTTAAAGCTACTTTTACACCTAGAGACAGCTACACTTTTGGGTGAACCCTACAGCCCAGCCCCTGGTGACCCAGTCTGGGGAACTCCCAAGTGGGCTGTGGCACCCTTCTGAGGTAATTAATGTAGTAGGTACGACAGGAGGATCACAGAATCATTAAGGTTGGAAAAGACCTCCAAGATCATCAAGTCCAACCATCTACCTAACATTATCATGACAACTAAACCATGTCCTGAAGTGCCGTGTCTACATGGTTTTTTAAGATGTCCAGGAATGGTGACTCCATCATTTCTCTGGGCAGCCTGTTCCAAGGCCTCACCACTCTTTCAGTACAGAATGTTTTCCTAATATCCAATCTAAACTTCCCCTGGTGCAACTTAAGCCCATTACCTCTTGTCTGATAACTGGTTACATGGGAGAAGAGACCAACACCTGCCTCACTACAACCTCCTTTCAGGTAATTGTAGAGATGGTAATTGTAGAATGGAGCACATTCAGATCTCTGCCCAGGATGAAGGGGGACACAGCTGAGATGCACAAGAGGCAGGACCCTGGAAAACCTTGGTCTGATAGCATGTGCTTTGCCTGGACATCTGTAAATCAAACAACGCATCACACCTCTGTGCATTGCCAATGTTTTGAACATCTAATCACAAACATTTTTCTGCATCTAAACAAATATAGCTATTAAATCATCTTTAAACAACACGGCAGCTAATGCTCGCACACAGCAAGCACTGACACACATGAAATGCAGCAGGGAGGGGCTAAGCCTGCTCTCAATTTAAATGCTTGTTATCAATCTGGTTTTCAAAAAAACACTCTCAAAAATAGCTTCTGCTACCCTGATGGAAGATTTTTCTGTGTAACACACTACCCTCTGCTGCTCGCACATGCTAATGACACTGCAGTGTCAATATTCCTGTGCTTCTGAGCTCTGTAGGAGAGACCTGGTGTTAATCCCGACATTAAACTCAAAGGGTGTGATTTATTAATTACTGCAGTCTAAAGAAAGTGGTGGCTTGTCTGTTCATGATAACTGGTTTTACTTAAAAGACATATTTGGATCCTATCTGAGCTCACTTGCATATCTCTGTGTTAGGACCTGCAGAGCATTCAGCCTCCTTCCACCTAAAAATGATTCAGCCAGAGCAGCTGTAAGCAAATTAGTATTTTTGTGGAAATTAATTGCTGGGATTGTTTTTTTTCATTTTTCCTATTGCTGACACTAAACCAAATGATACCAAATCCTCCTCCATCTCAGAAACCATCCACAAGCTTTGGTAGGGTTGTGAAGAAAAGAAAATAAAGCCCAAAGCTGAGACTAGCCCACCAGTCTACCTTCAAGGCTCCTACTGATAGTAGGGTGAAATCAAGGTGTCAACAGCTTTTGATTGCTAAGTCCCTCTACAGCCATTGCTCTCAACTGCACTGGTAGGGATCATACAACGAGACTGAGGGAACTTGATTGGTTCAGTCCATTAAACAGGCTTTTTTAGTAGATATTCCTGTTTTTTCAGACCCATAAAAACTTAATGGCCTTCTTCTGTACTGCTTTACCTCCCACCACAAACCCAGAACCAATTCCCAAGAAAGTATTTTACTGACATCTCTTTACTGGAAGGAGAAAGATAACTCTTGCTGGATTAGACAGCTATGTCAAAAGGTGAGATATATACTTCTAGCAATCCTCAAAAGTTTCTCCAGAAGCACAGAAAAGCTGACCCAAAAGATGGAGCTGAATGAGGGGGGATTTCAGCTCTAGACATTCAGAGATATTATCTCTCTAATTTTAATTCCTTCTGGCTATTGCAGCCACTGTTAGTTAGACTTATTTTTGCAAAGCTTCAGTGACATGTGATTAACTTTATCCTCTGGGCAAAGTCCCCTTGAAGGCAAAAGTGCTTTAAATGCACAGGCAGTGGAAATTCATTCTATTTGCAAAGTCAGGTACATGCATAAAGTGTTTGTTGGTTCAGGATCATGATTCACAAGAAAAAAACAACTGCACATCTACTCTTTCTGTGTCCCTGCACAGAAGAACTTGTGAGATATTTCCTTCTGCAATCAGCTTTCATTCTATCCATCTGTTTTTTCCTAATTTCTGTGCATAATATCCCTACACCTTGTATACAATGTGAGCAGAAACTACAAAGTCCATGGTGAACTGAGTGTCTGGTATGTACTACTTGATGAAATTGATTTCTTCTTAGTGCAATATTGATGGTTTTATGAGTATTTTTTGTTGTTGCTGCAAGAGGTAGGAAAGATTGCAAGTTGGTGTCTAATTGGTTATAGTCTCATTCTTTTATGTAACTAGCTCTTCCTCTTACAAGATAAAATTGCTTAATGAATGCAACAAACCAGGAAAAAAAAATCTTTTAATTACCTAGCAGGTATAAAATCCAATACACTGATCAGAAATTAGCTACGGAAGCAGGAGGAGAGTTTTCAAGCAGATCTTAGCTCTCAATCTTCACTGGAGGCACCTGAGCTTCTCTGAGGAACAGCAGCATCATGTAGAAGAAATGGAAACTGAGGAAACCTACAGAAAAGCCCTGGAAAGGACTTCCCAAAGTCATCCAGTTTACCTTCTGGGGAGAACCTGGATCAGCCAAAATCTTCCTAACACGCTGCCAAAGATTTTTGGCATTAGATGTAGCAGAGGCCAGGGCTTAGGTGCAATGAGCATGAAGGAAGATGATCTATTCTCCCCCCACACAGGAGACATGAGATGTTTGCCATGATAAGGACAAACAGTATTCAGGCCTCAAGGCTCAGGAAAGGGCTTGAAATATAGCAGGACATGGTGCAAGATCAGGGTGGAGGCTCCTTGGTGGCTTGGAGCACTTGGGCCGTGTGCCTCTATGTGGATTTGCCTGAGGATATTCAAAGAACTTCTCATGTCACTGTTTTCCTTCCCTTTTGGAGACTAGAAATAAATTATCATCTCTATACAACCACTTCTGATGTCTTTTTGGGTAGCATCCCTAGTCAATTTTTAGGTTAAAATTTAATGGCAAGACACATGCACACAGCTAGCAAGATTTGTTTCCTTAGGAAACAGGCTAAAAAATTCAATTTACAAACCTAACAAGCATCAGACTCTACTTTGAAACTTCAGTTAATTATTAGCTTTGCCTTTGCAGGTGCTGAAACAATAAAATTCCCAACACTGAAGCCCTAGTCAGATACTGAAAAGCAGCCAAGCTCCTAAGGCTGGGGTACAGGAAATAATCTGTTTCCCTGCCAAAACTAGAAGAAAGTTAACAAGCAATTTAAGTTTTAAGGCAAGCCGTTTTCATGTGTGTTGTTCATTTATTTGTCTTTGCTAGATAGGTTTTTGTTTCCTTTTGGTCCTTAACTTTTAACTGTACAAGGCTGCCAGGGAGGAGAATAATGTGTTGTGGGCACAAATTGGAAGGAGATTCAAGCAACATAAAAGTGCTTGTTTTAGAGGCAGAGGGGCTGAATCAGGTCAGCCATGCTAGATCACAACAGCCAGATATATGCGTAGGTCTAAGATGGTACCATAAAGAAAGTCATCAGCCCACCTAACCCAGGGGCAAGCCACAACATAGATGAGGCTGCTCAGATTCACTGATGATGTTGTACTGATTGTGTCTCGTGGTTGAACTATACGAGAAGAAATTCAGATTTAGCTGCGCCAGCTCTGCCACCCTCAGGCATCCAAGCCACAGGCAGGATCCTGTGCTAGAAAATCCATCTGTAAAGGGAGGAACAAGATGCAAGCTCTCAGCAGACTGCCCTGCAAAGTTCCAGTGAATAAGCCTACTACAATGGTTGTCCTTCTAATAACCTCCTGTTTAAGAAAAAACTCAAACTACAGCAACCATTTACCCTGGTGAGAGTCCCAGAAGGCTGAAAACTCCTCCCAGCCTTCCCATTCCCTACAAAACCCTTTAACTGTGTCCCAGAATGTGATTATTCAAGGCTTTCTTTAAGTCCCTGTAATTCAGGTGCTGCTGCTTTTCCTTACGGGTGAGCTGAGAGTCACCGCTGACTGATTCTGCTATTCAGCCATCTGAGCAGACTCCAGAGGAGGGGCCATGGCTGCCTTTTTGCTGCTAAATCCACCCTAGCAAAGCAATTTGGAGCAAAGTACACTTTAGAGTAATTGAAAGGTAAATCATTAGTCATTTGTACTTCAACTCCCAGGATTTATTTTTTTCTGAATTCAGTAATTGAATTTCAATTGGAGGATTAATTCCAGAGGCATTTGTCCATGTATTCCCTCCTTTCCTTCTACTACCATTTTTGAACCTGCTGGGATCTCAAAAATCAGGTGATTATTTCCTTCCCATCATGGCAGAGCATGTCTCAGGGCTGAGGCATGAGAGATATCCAAACAGCAGTGCTAGAAGGAACAGGGTTGGAAAGACTAAGGAGAGACCCAGGCATCTCAAGGCCATTAAGTCTCAGCACAGAAGGTAAGAACTTACAAGATCTGCAGACAAACCCATTCAAGACTCATGGAGAGATGTCTGACAAATAGACCAGAAGGAAAGACCATCTCAGTTCTGCACCAGGGTAGATCTGCTGGCCACAGTAGCAGTAGATCACCCGTAGTTTATTGGATGCTGATTCATTATCAGAGTGCTGTGGTTTCCTACAAGCTGCCCTTCCTACTCAACCTCACATCCTTATCTTGGCTTCAGTTGTTTCCTCTTGTTCTTTCTTCCTTCAGTTCCCACACACAACCTTGTAAGCCACACACCGACGAATGGCAGCTTGGCCAGACTGAGCAAAACACCTAGAGTCAGGGTAGCTGCCAGAACAACTCAGGAGCAAAAACCCCTTCATCCTTTGGAAGAGGAACAAATGGGAAAGGAACATCAAAAGCATCAGCACTGCCAAGGTCACACAGTTAGGGGAAGGGAGACCTAACGTGTCTCAGATGCCCATTGAGCTGGAGAAAGAAGAGGCTGCTGAGGCTTTTTGCAGGGCAGGCGATGACTGTGAACAAAGGGCTCAGATGCACCAGGTAGCCATCTGTGGTGGTTTCAGAAGGTATCACTCCACAGCTCTCTGTTCCTCTGCCAAGGGGATGGGTTGGACAGACAAGCAGTAATGTTTTGGATCATCTGCTTTAAGACACAGAGCTCACTTGTTGGACACTCGTGATTCAGTTTTGCTCCTAACCCACCCACTCTGTCATCAGGCCAAGTGACAATTGGGAAGTCTGACTGATTTTTGCAGCTAGGTTGCTATCCATACAAATACGTCACCTCGAGGTTTTCTTTTCACAAAGAAGTAATTCTAGCTGGGATGTCATTTCTCAAAAAGTCACAATTATCTCCAGCTGTGTGGTCTGTGGACATGTCATTGTGCTTCAGGATTAACGTATGTCTATGTAACATTTCTAATTAATATTAAATGTTTGGGTGTTGTTTATTTACAGAGCTCAGGATTATGATGACAGACCCATTTAACTGCAGAATCACCAGTCAGCAAGTATATTGTTCATAATTAAAAGTCTCTTCCCAATCCAAACACCTGTTTCTACTCCTTTCATTTGCATCTATATGCAAAATGCTGTTGTACTGAGAATCACCAGTACAGCACCAGACCACCACCAATTCATTGGTCCTTCTATAAAAGCAGCTCCTTGGCTCAAAGGCCACCTTGGAGAAATAAGCCCTGTGTCCCGTAAAGAGAAGCAGCTGGTCTGCAAAGTCTGGTGGCAGGGAAATGCCACTGGAATGAGAGTTTCGGTGGTTCCTTAGAATGGTCTTCATTTTCTTTTAAGATCCTATTGAGCATGAAGGCATGTGCACATCACTGACCAGAAGCATGCAGCTTTCTGAGGTTTCATGGACAACCAGCAGTTCACAGATCTTGATTCAGGTTCTGCTGCTTTGTACAGTTATGTAGTTGTGTACGTCTTCAGCCAAACTAACTATATTTCAGATAAAAATAACTTTCCCTTGCTGAGGGACTACCACAACATCCTTAGCCACACTGATTAACCTCTTTCTGTTCTCTCATTCTTTGCTGCATTGCTCCAGTAACAGCTTAAGAAGATGACTTAAACTTCAAGGCACTGCCATAATCTTGCCCACAGGGAACAGAGTTGATGAAGCCTCAAAATACTTGCTCCAGCAGTAGCTACAAAGTTGTCACAGCTATGACACACTCTTTGGGTATAAGGCTTTAGGCACTGACTTTGTAGACCCATACATGTATTAGTTCCAGACTTCTGTGCATTAAATTAGGTCATGAAAGTACTTAGACCTCAAAGTAAAATCACTATGGACACTGAAAAGTACCTGAGCATTGATAATTAGCAGGGAATTTGCAAATCCCCTTGTAGCCAAAGTCTTGGGCAAGTCTACAAAATATGTCTGTATTCTGGAGCATTCCACATATAAGAACCACAGACTTGAAGCTCTATCCTTTCATACAATGACTTTTGCCATCACTCTTCACTGTGGTCAGCAGCTACCACACATGCCATGCTGCCCTACTTCACACTCTATAATAAACATGGCTTGGATCAGGCTAGCTGATAGTAGATAATGTACATACACACATACTGCCCAGAGATTGTTCAGCCCTCAAAAAAATAAAGAAAGGCTTGGTGTGGGACAGAGATATTGAGAAAGGTCTTCCTGAATCCCACCAAACTCCAGGAAGTTAACTGCAGTGACTAGGAAGCCTGCTCACCTGACAGGAAGTCAGGCAGATCTCCAGCAGATGATTTGGACCTCCTGAGGACATGAGCTACACCTGCAGTCTGAAGGGTTTCAGGTGCAAGAGGCCATCAGTTATTCACTTCAAGCAGGATTCATCTGACTAAACACAGATGTCTATGCCAAAGGCACCTCCACCTCAGCCCACCTCCCCAGACTCTTCATCAGCAGTGAAGAAAAAGTACTTTGGGTCTGAGTCTTCTAATCCTGACATTGATGTTCCCAGTAGATCTGCTGAATTACCCACCATTTTAAGCTTCCTGTTTCTCTCCACTGTATGAGCACAGTCTTGGACAGGGGTAGCTCAGCAAACACTCCCACTGCAGACACTGTCCCCATGAGATGAAGCCTGTCCTGGCCTAACCTAGCCTAGCCTAAGCATGTTCCCTGCCCAGATTCCCAGAAGTGACAGCTCTGCAAAGGCTGAGATGCTGTTAAAGCAATCGTGAAGCAGTGAAGATGAGTATGATGATCTCCCAAGCATTTAAAGCTCGCATTGACACTTTAAGGGACATTTGTCCTGTAAGAGAAATGCTCAGAATTTTGTTGAAGTCAGAGTTATTATAAACACTGTGAGATTTCTTGAGGTGTAAAGGCTGTATTTAATTCCTATTTATAAAGTAACTAGAGGCAACACTCAGCAAATCAAAGGTGCAAAGGTCAAGCCATATTGCTTCTATACTGGAAATGAGATGCAACCAGGTAACAGAGCACCCATGTAGTAGGACCAGTGGAAGAAAAAACCTGAGGTTGAATTTAGACCTCAGCAGGTTTCTGAAGAGATTAGCTGGTTTAGCTGGCTATGAAAGCAGAGAGCTGACATCATAGCTCAGATAATCCCTTCCCATACCATGTCCCCACAAGTAGCTACAACATTCAGGCACTTTGCATGAGCAGGTTGCTACAGCAAGGAGATTGATCTCCTTGCTGCAAGATAAATGCTCTCTCTGCAGCTATCGCCACTGCATTAAAAGACTGATGAGGTCATTAAGCCTATCTCAGGGCCAATGCAAGATTTTTCCTAACGTATATTTTCCAGTTCCTTGTCCAGGCTGAATTTAATGACTTCTCCACTACTGAGCATGGCTGTGTGGTATCAAAGCACCTTCAAATAAAAGGGGTAGCAATGTTTCTGCCAAGGGAAGCTGCTGTTTGTAGGGGTTTTTTTCCCTGACTCCATCAGATTTTACAACATTTTCAGGGTCTGGAAACAGCTGAAGTGCTGTCATTAGCAGTAAGCAGCCAAAGCAAAGGAAAGAGAAAAAAATTGAGCCATTCTTCTAACCATATGTCTGTTCCCCACGTCTGTCTAGAGAGTGCAATTAGCAATAGATAATCACTCAGTTTAGAATTGCTAGACCCTGTAGGCAGCTTTTGTGACTGAACACAAGGGATATGCAGTATTAAGTAGTTACTCTGCCTCAAGAGATAATTCTCAGTAACACTTAGTGGGTCAGAAATCATGACTGCAATCGAATTTAGCTTTTACATCTTGGTCCAATAAAAATATATCAGGTACAGTTTAGAAACAGAAGAAGAAACTTGCATACAAGCAAACATAAAACAGGAACTTGCCTTCCACATTCCTCTGCCCATCCTTTTTAGGTTTGCTCTACAGTAGAAAAGCAGAAGGCTGAGACCTTTTTCCTCTCTGCCACATTGAATTCATTCCAAGATGGGTCTTCCTCCCAGATCAACCAGCTGGTGAGCTCCATGGGCAGAGGAGAGGGAGTAAGACTTTCAAGCTCTTCCTCTGGCAGTTTTCCATATATACAGAGATATGCCCTGCTTCTTTCCATTCTTCCTTGTCTCCCCTGACTGCTTCTTGGATGGTGTTACGTGGATGGCATGGTGCTATAGAGACACACATTTCTGGGAAGCGCTGGCAGCAGATTCAGAGGGGAGGAAAGCCCTCTGAAAGTCTGGCCCTACAGCTGAGCCCAAGAAACTCATTACACAGATGGCTTTCTTACTGAGAAACATGAGCTAGGAGGCTAGAGAGACAGTTTCTGTTTCCAGTCTGCTAAGACAGACTGTGTGACCAAGAGCAGCTCTTCTGTTTCTTCCCTCATTGCTCTGTGCCTTTGTATCACAGGTCTTTGGAGCAGGGCCAGCACTAAATGTCTGACCCTCTGAGGTTTGGCCACTGCAAGGGAATCTTGCCATCAATTTATATCTTTAATCAAGCTCACTAATCCTCTCCTGGCTGTAAAGTCAACCAGGATGGATTTTTACAAAGTGCTGAGAGAAGCTTCCACAAACCAGCTCAGTTCCTTGAAGTAGGAAGAGACAATTGCAAGGAATAGCAGTTTACCTTGCCCCCATCCAGGCAGCTTTATTTATGTTCTTGGTAGTTCTGTAACAATGCCTTTGACTAATGCACAAAGCACTCAGTGACCAGATAGCAAGGTCATGGAGGTGTTAGGTAGGAGGTTGGACTTAATGACCTTGGAGGTCTTTTCCAACTTTAATGATTCTATGATTTCCTATGATTCAAGGAGCAAGGAGCCTTCTCCTAAGGGCCTGCTCCCCCAGAGCCATAAGGAAAAAAATCCCCTCTCAGTCTTCCACAGAGACCCTTGAGAAGTTCAAATGAAATAAAAAGCAACAGCAAAGTCGGGTAAACCTTGGAAACACCAAGGACCACTCCCAGGATGCTCCCACCTTGACCTTGCAGACAACCAACTTGCTTTGCCTCAGAAAAAAACTCACTGAAGTGCTCACACTGGTATTGCACTACTGATAGCTGTATACATTTCTCCTGCTCTATGCCCTCCATCTTCTTCCAAAAGCCAAGGCAGATAGATATATTTCAGCTCTGGTATATTTTAGATTGGTGTGTTACCCACCTGGATGGGTTTTCATTTGAGGAGTTTTTTTAGAAGTCATAGGAGAAGCAAGCTTTGGTGATAAGTATAAACAGCAATGTACAAATCACTTGCCTTCAAAAAAAGTTATTTGGGCTTTTCTTAATAAGGCAATAGGGTAAAAAGCCTTATTGGCTAAGTCTGGAATAAGTTCTTATCGTGGAAACTATCTGACATCTACAACTCCTAGCTGGTTCATGAGACAACCTGTTTCAACTTGCTATTGTCAGAAATCAATGCGCAAGGTTAAATACGACATTATTACTCAATGGTTTTGCGCCATAAATGTGACTGTAGTTATGCTAAATCAATGGAATGTGGTAGCCCAGATTTACTGCAGAGTCACAACATAAAAAGTTAATTCATGGATATTGCTTTACCTGGGTTAGAGGTAAAAGGGTCGTCAAGAACAACACTCTGGAGCTGTTCCCCAAGGCTGTATTGCAACGGCTGTCATTCATCTTCCATCCAGCCTGCCACGCTTTCAAGTGTGTTGAAAGAGACTTTGATTTTAGCAATAAAAATAGGTAGCTTGAATTTTGCTTGTTTTGTTGCTGTGCAAGCATAAATCCCCTAGAATAATTTCAGATGTTTCAGTTTAAAAGGATGAGCCTTTCAAAACTATCAGCTTAGCAAAAATGCTTTTAACTTCTTGAAAGAAATGGAACCTACTTCTCAAAAATGCAGCTCACTTTATTCTTTCTATTCTTTAGTAACTTTCTGTTACTGTTCGTACAAGAGTAATTTGTATGAAAGTAATTAGCATTAATATTCATGCAACTAGTTTTACAGGTAGTAAGGCCTAATATCTACAGCTTGTTTCTTGGTAGAAATACCTCCCAGAGGTCCCCATATCTTTGGAAACCATGCTCCATATATATATAATTGTGTTAAGGAAGATGAGAAGAGGTAGGAAGTCAGATACCATCTTAGCTCACCAATGCCACGTGCCTTGAAAGTGTTAGAAAGCATGATATAAAACCTATCTTAAAGGAAGACCACTGTGATATGTTGTTTAAATACTTTTTAAAAATCAAAGGTAATTTGAAACAACTCAAAAGAGTTACACAGGAAAAAAAAAACAAAACAGAACTGTATTTTCATAACTACCATCTCTGTGCATTTTGGAAGGGTGATTTCCTAGCTCTTGCTTGTGTAGATGAGTGAGATCTGTAGGCATCTGGATGTTAACAAAAAAATGGTTAGTGCTTGACTGACAGTGTCCATAAAAGTCTTGATCGGGGTTTTTGTGAAGGTCTTACCATGTTAATTCTTCTGGAATGTTTGAGAAAATGAATCTCTGAAATCGACTTTACATGAAAGATTATGCAGTGTTTGGAGGGTGACTGGATTACGCATCAGTTTGTTTCTACTGGAAAACAAGTTTTTGTCAAGAGTAATTTA
Organism: Actenoides lindsayi; assembly: GCA_025331215.1. NCBI lineage: Eukaryota > Metazoa > Chordata > Aves > Coraciiformes > Alcedinidae > Actenoides > Actenoides lindsayi. The sequence continues at coordinate 49,283 of WTSP01019756.1, forward strand.
TATTCTACAATGAAATCATTTTTTGTAGTAACCTTTAAATCCTTTTTCAGCAGGAAATTTTTTTAAAAAGAAAGCAAATATGTGTATCTACTTTGCTTTTCAAAGAACAGATTGCAGAGTGAAAGCATAAGTGGAACAGAATTTTTATTTTTTTTACTTAAATTAAAAGTACAAGTACATGTTGGTTTACTTTAATATTTTCCTTAGGGGGTTAGAAAATAAATAGCTGTATAATAAAATGAATTTAAACAAAATCAGTAGGATTCCTGACACGTTTCTTAAAAAGAAAAATGAAATATAGTTGTGTGCATAGAGCTGCATTTATAGATTAATTTTTTTTTCTTGTTACAGTCATTTATTTTGAGAGAGAGGAGGGTTATTTGTATGGTTATGGCTTCTTACCAGGATTATGGTTTCTCATAAGTTGGTATTGCTCCATCATACAGGGCTCTGGGTTACTTCAATAGATTTTGATATAACTTCATTTCATAGGAGAGGGCAAGGGAAGCTCAAAAAGAAAACTCCAGCTGACTTTTTTTTTCCCCCATTTCCAGTCCTCAGTTCCTGTTCCCATCTGTTTATAGCCACTTCTATGGATGATAACTTCTTTGAAAGGGTTGCAATTTGACCATTTTTATATACCTCAGGTGTATTGCACCTATATAACTCTTATTACCATATAACTCTTTCTAACTATAAAACTCCTTTAGGGAACATAATATTGTTTGCATTAACTCAGGAGCTAGGAGCCAGCAGGCAGAATCTGGGGCACCTCTTGCAGGGCACTGCACATGTCCACATCCTTTATTCCAGGATGAAACAGGCCCAAGAGCCCTTTTATTCCTCTTAATGGCCAAATAGATTATAAAAACATTTCTTTACAGGAGTGGCTCCAGAGATAAGAAATGTTTATCAGTATTCAGCGGGATTGAATTTAATTTCAGTACGTGTTATCTCTAACTTTGCTATTGTGCACCTGATGCCCTCCCACGCCTGGCTTTGAAGAAAAGAACGTAACACCATTACTGATGATGAGAAACCAAGAGCAGGAGACGAGAGACTGAAAGCTTGTTGTGCAGATGAATATTTATAGCTGCATTGTGAGCATCTATTTTCTTGGATTACACTAGAAGATATGATAACAACACTGAAGGAAATTACTTTATGAATTTAATACTCATATATTTTCTGTACCGATTTCATCCATCTAGGTCTGGTGGCATTTTATGTGGATGGTAAACTCTGCTCTATCATTATTCTTATTACAGCTAATAATAATCATCATTACTGTTACTGTAATTAATTTTCAATTTCCTCCTTGAAATCTTTTCTAAAAGACAACCAGGGGACAGATACAATAACAATAGAAATAGATAGATGGGGAATTTAGAAATTGCTTAAGCGGTCACACTGCCTAAGATCTTGTGCTAAGGGCTTCCTGCAGCTAAAATATGTCTCTGACATACATAATGGCATTCTGCTCAGCACTGAATTGATGAGATTACATTGAAATTAGGAATTTGTGTCCTTTTTTAGAAAAGCATATATCAAGAAAGCCCATCTCAATTGCCTGGAAAACCTCTTAAAGCAGCTCCATTAAGGAAGAGAGGACTTGGTTGTAATGAAACAGAAGCTGATTTCATGAGCACCTGACATAGATTTTGGTGAGTCTATCCAGCACCCAAACTCTTTAATGGAAAGCAGAGTGCAGGTCCCCCATATGAGGTACAAAAGGTGAAGACACATACCTTGGGCCACCTGGGATGCATTGAGGTATCAGGCAGCTTCCTAGAGTGGGCACAAACCACATAGGACCTACAGGAGTGTAATGCTCTTCTGTCTAATGGGACATTTTGGGCATCTCAAATAGCACTTGGACACTCCTTTAAAGTCACTAGACCCTCCAGGGAGTTTTTCTTAGTCAAGGTCTCCTCAATCCATGACACAGCCAGTCCCATCACTCTCCCATGAATATAAGTCTGGAAAACAGAAATACCTTCCACCATATTAAAAGTTTAGTTCTCCCAATACTTAAAATGCCATCTTAGCTGCAGGCCCTACCCAAGATCCTGTTGGTATCCTTATGTCTCCAGGATCTGGACCATGGCACACTACCCTGACCCATCTCTGCCTTGAGAAGCCATGGTTTTTGCCCTCAGCTGTGCAGGGTTGCCCATGCTGTCTCCTACACCTTCTCCATCACTCACCAGCACCAGAGATGGAAGCATTTAAAGGACACTAATAGGAAATGTGCTAGTTTGCAACAACACCTTCCTCATAGCCTGCCTCACTTTCCACTATAAACTGTCATTCAGCCTTCAGTGTTATTTCTTGTCAATACTGAAGCCTATTGACTAAGTACAGTTTCTACAGATTTTGCCCTAACTCTCTAGCTGGACATGGTCAGTATCTTTAATTGCCCTGCTCAGCACAAGTAAATAACACACCCCAGAACATTAACAGGGATCAACCTATCTCACATATTTGCCCCTCTTCTTTTTATGGCTACACAAACACATGAAATGATATCAGCTAGAAATGATCTCTTTTAAAACATTATGACAAGAAAAGAGGTCTGGAGTCCACAGACAGTCCCAAAATTCAGTAAAACATTTACATTGTCCAAATGTTCTCCTCTTAACAAAAGGAGCAGATAAGCCCCTTGTTTCCCTAAACACACCATGGAAATGGGGTTGTGCTTAACCTGATCCATCTCTCTGATGAGGCAGGGAGCAGCAGCAGCACAGGGGACCAAACATCAGGAGTGGGTAGTCTCACTGCCAAGAAAACCATGTCTTGAAAGAAGCAGACACGGGACACAAGAAAGTGAATTTGAGCTTAATACATGAGGAAGCAGAAGGAATGGGCTCTGGTATTGGCTGGCTTACATCAGAGGCAGACTGGACAACCAAAATAAGATATTAGGGAACAGAAGTCAAGGACTTTATTATAGTTACTCAGCAGCAAAGCAAGGGGGGGAGGGGGGAGGGAAATGACAGTCCTAAGCTTGGTGTTCTGCCCACACAATTTTACCATTCCTGCCTTTTAATACATTTAACTTTCCCTTTGTTGAAACAAACTTTATGTTCCATAGCATCAACGGTACTAAAATATGACAATGAATCACAGTCAACTGCCAGATTTCCACTGAGTTCAAGCATTTAAGCCACAATTAGCAGACACAATATTTCAGGATATCGGTTTAGTCGAAACATTGGAACGCTGAAGGAAATTTGATCAATGACATTGGCAGAGATGCAACCAGACCATTATCGTACATCTGTATTCATCATAATTTATCCAGTCTCCATCAAACACTGCTGTGTTCACTAAGCCATGAAGGGAAGGACTATAAGTGATTCCTGAATCTGCAGTGATGATGGTTCAAGCCCAGTTTGCCTAGCAAATTTTACTGTCCCCTTTCACACAAATGCAGCCAGTAAACTTCCTAAGAATAAGCACTTCAGGACCAAAAAGATCAAGTTTTGCAGCAACAGGCTCCAGCAATGCCAGACCACCTCTATATTCAGCTTTCAGAGATGTTGCCAAAGCAATAGCAACCAGCTCTGGAGCAAGGTGAGCTCCCCCAAAGCTTTCTTACAGGTGAGAGACACTGCTCTGCTATTTATAGCATTCCTCACTAGCAGAACTAACAGTCACTGAACATCAAAAAAAAAAAAAAAGAAAAAAAAAAGAGGGGAAAAAATATCTTTAACTGTCAGAGGAAAAAAAAATCCAACTTCATTTTCAGAGAACACTCTTCCTCCTTTCAGCTCTGTCCCTGAAAGACCAACATAGCATTTCAGATGGGGGCTCCTAGATGACGTAGAGGATATCTGGGAGATGTTACTGGGTGATAGAGTAACTGTTGAGGACTTAGACTCTTAAATCAGCTCAGCAGGACATCAGAGCGCCTTCAGGATCAGCTTTAGGTACAGTTGAAAGACTGGTACAGGTGAAGCAGTTGGGACTAAAATTGCCTATTGAGATGCATGTCCTGCTTGGGCTGCAATTGCACTTGTCTCCTCTAACAGAGAGGAAACGGGGTCCTCACCTCTGAGCTACATGCTCCTCCTGAGTCCTCCTAACAGCACTCCAAAGCTGGCCAAGGTGTGAAACCCCCCTCTCCATTCTCTTCTCTGGGCTTTATTCAAGATCACCACCAATTTCATACGTATTTCAGATCAAGTTATCATAGAGGACTAAGAGCAATCTGACACATCTTGCTATATAGCATCAGTGTCACCATGTCTATCTTAGATCACACTAACACTGGATTCTTCCAGCCTGAAAGATACTACTGGAATTATAGATGTTCTACACTTTGCATGACACTCACAAAAAGAGAGCCATAAACAGACAATTCTCACAAAAGTGCACCTCATTAAAAAAAAAAGCATTTCCCCCTCTCCCCCCAAAAAACCAAAACCAACCAAACAACTACAAAACAAAACTAACAAAAAAACCACAACCAACCAAAAAGAAACAAAAAAACACAAACAAAAACCCCACAAAACAAAACAAAACAAAACAGCCCCCAAAGTAGATGGTTGAAAAGAGAGAAACAGAAAGGCAAATCAATGAAAAAAACATAAAAAAACCCCAACCTAGGAATGATTTGCTGTCTGGCAGTTATTAATGAGTAACTGGATAGAAGAAGAGGAAAAATTAACTGCAATGGATTCATGAGGATGTGCCCAGTGAGACTAAAGTGGTGCTTACAAATAATCTACATGTACAAGCACAGAGCTGCTTTGCACATTTATTTCCTTCATCTTCCCATCATCATGGACCTCCACACGCCTGCTGAACATTTCCCACTCTATTAGGTTTCAGCAAGGTCATAGACAAGAAACAAATCCAAGACTGTTTGGTCTCTATTCCTCTTGGTCCCCTATGGTTCAGCCCAAAGAAGTAGCATGTCATTGCCCCCTGCTTGGTTACCCCACTGGGGCTGGCTGGCCAACCACCACTGTCATTCTCCAGCCATCTGCACCTCCCTCCTGAAATGGAGAATAGATCTAGAAGCCGAGCTGTTCATCCTGCCATATGGTGCTCTAGACATTTGCTTCTTGTGTAAGCCTGCAGTGACCCTCCTCCATGCTGGGTGAGATGTCTGCAGCCTGAACCCAGACTGCCTGATATCCATCAACACCCTCTGCCTCTGAGCTGTGACATTCCCTGCTAGGCATGAACCATCTGGACTGTGACATCTTCACAGTGTTGATATGGATGTCTCCAAGCTCTCAAAGCAGTGGATACCATGTCCAAGTCTCTACATGTGACCAATATGACCTACTTTCCCCACTTGCCTGGATTTAAAAGTCTTGTAAACAGGTTGCACAGAGCCTATTTTGGGCTTGGCAAACGCATGATCTTCTCCACAGTGGACTTTTTTAACTGATGGTACTTAAGATGATTTATGGGTTTCCAAGAGCTGAAGTCAAATCACAGCACTGGGTTATTTTCATATTATTATTCATGAAGCCTATTCAACGCTCAATTCAAAGGGCATCTGTAAGCAGTTGGTGAAGAGCTGGAACCCCTACTATAATAAATGAATCATTTCTCCATGGAAAACAAAAAACTTACCATGTCAGCAAGATGACTGCACATGGCAGAGCATTGGGGAAAGATGAAATGGGGTTAAGGGAATGGAAATGCAAGGAAATCTTAAGAGAAACAGAGAGAGGAAACTACATGGGTGAAAAAAGCCTCAGATAAAGTTGTATAAGGAATTGTTCTTATGAAGTTCTTCAAAAGCTCCAGAGCTTCAGAATGAGAGAAAATAATCTAGTTTATAAAACTACTTTGCACCTACCTTCCCACTGAGCTTTTTTCAGATGCTGAATGGCAAGGTGCGGAAGACATGATACAAGGAGTCTCAAAAGCAAACAGGCCTTGTAGACATATTGATCTATGTGTAGGGTAAACTTGCCAAGTCAGGACATTATTTTCTATAAAGCATTTGTCTCAGAGCAGATGGAATGTCAGATGGGGCAGGTTTCCACATGAAGCTCTATCCACCAGCCTGGTATCCTGTTTTTCCAAGGAGAGAGCAAGGATCCAGGTAGGAGCATTCAAAGTATATACGCTAGGGAAAGCAGTCAGGAATATTATTTTTTTTTTCTCCCTGGACTGCCCATAACCAGTTTTTGATCCTTAAGAACAAAAAGGAGTCTTGCACTGGACAAAGTCAAACTTTCCTAAGCCACCTACCACTTCTATCTGATGGCCTTAGCTTTGTGTGAGCGAAATCTGAGCTAAGCTACATCACTGTTCGTGCAGTCAGGGGAGTAACTGCTCTACAGGGGATGCCAAATCAGAGCCAAGCAATCATCTAATACACAGTCCTAACAACATAAAGGATGAAGGTAGCCAGCCTTCACAGTTGGCAGTCACACGCTGCTGCTCACAGAAGGAAAGATTTCTTTCCAGGACAGACCAAAGCTTGCTAACTTGGAAGTTGAGGAGCAAGGGTTCATCTGCCTCTGGGGCAGGGCTCAGCTGGAGGTGATTCAGTTGAATTTAAAATAATGATATGTTAAAACCACCACTGGCTCCTAGCCTGTTAAAAGTGTTCTTGGGCTCACTAAAACCTTTCCCACCTCAAAGAGGAGGTCTCCACTGTGTCCACCTTTGCAGCTGACTCCTGCTCCAGCTGTCCCCAACCCAGGCATTGCTACCATCCCTCCTGCTGCTCCCTTCCCACGTGATGACTATGCATGTGAAAACTTGCTTCCCTACCTATATTTTCAGGTCAGAGAAACCACTGATATTTTGTTGTTCTTAAAAGTACCAGATCCTTTAATTCACTGTGCTTTCCTCACAAAAATCTTCCATCTGAAGTTTTTCCAGGTACTTGTGTCTATGTTCAGAGGTGATTGCTTTCATCACTTTAAAATGTGTTTCATTAGGAAAGTCCTGGCAGGACTAAGAAACCTGAGTGATAGACTCACCTTTTACAGCGTCATCTTGCATTCATTTCTTTCAACAGAGGCTTTTTCGTAGGGCTGATTATTTTCATTTCCCTTAACTGAGCTCTTCCTACTGCTACCCTGTGCTTTCTCCAACACAGTGATCAGAGTCACACTGGCCTCATCGTATGGGTCTCAAATTGACACAACGCTACCTGTGATAATTGCAAATCTGTTCTTAATACAATCTATATAATGCTTCAGAGCCCTTTGTTGACCACCAAGCAGAGGTTTTTCACACAGCTGTCAAAAATAATGACACAGGCTTTTCCCCTACATGGCGCCTGCTGTTGTAAAGCCCATCACTCTGTGTGGGTAGAGGGATCAGCTCTTTCTGGAGCAGGAAGCCCAGCAGATCGGCACCCGGCTCCGCAAATGCAGCATTTTTAAATTTAACACCTCAGCTCTTTCACAATGATCGTGGCTGTAATCCTTCACAATTACCACAAAGTGGCACTTCTCCCATTCAGATGATTAATCTTGTGTAGGGACTGCCAAGAACACATCAAAGAAAGGAAACAGAAACAAAAAACAAAAAACAAAACAAAAAAAAAAACAAAAAAAAAACAAAAAAAAAAAAGAGAGAGATAAAAGAGGAAAGAGATAATCAAAAAGAAAGAGAATACAAAGAAACTTCTGCACTATCTCCTTTGTCTCCCTGCCTCCCTTACTTCACCTCTCAGAATTATAACTATGGTCCCAAACATGCCAGGTTGTTTACAGAAAATGCTGAAATAGTTTGCAACAGCAAAGGTGATGAATGGGTCCCAGGAAGGTGGAGTGTAGGAGTGAAGGACTCTTCAAGGCCACCAAGATACGTTTCATGCTACCTTCTACATCACACTGTTTTGGCTTCTTATCCCTCATTTCTCATTCCCCACTGCAGAGAGAGATAGAATGATTTCTTCATAATTCTAGTTTCAGTATAACACTGTCCAGCCTCTACCCACCAGTCCTTACATCACTATTTTGACTTCAGAAGCCCTTTTGTTTCCTTTTCCATCCCTGTTATTGATCTCCAAACAACTTGGATCAATAGCCTGCAGTGAAGATCAGAGGTCTTCTCACAGACAACTCACCTCCATCCTCACACTTGGAATGGAAAACACTGTGAATGTTGCTGCACCAATGATTCTGCAGGTTTTGTGCTCTGCACTAGCAGGCTAATCATGCTCTGGACCGGTATTTTGAAAGCTTTTCCCTAGATGACAGCTCTCAAACATCACATCCTCTCTCAAATGCTTGCTGTTCCAAAGCAAACTCTTTTGGCCACCTTGCAGACAATCCATTCTCCTTTCCTGCAGCTATTCCATCTGACATTCTCTGCATATTTTCAGTTTAATATAATCTCCTTCTGAGCATGTTAAGGACTCACCAAACCATTTACAAGGGCATTTACAAGGACAAGCCTTTTATGATGTCATGTATATCTTCCTGAGGTGGTGAGTTCAGCAAATGAAAGAAAAGCCAAGAAATTCACTGGACATACTTTTGCAAGTGCCACCTTCCAAGAGGATGAGTCTAGGGAGTAAAGCTGACTATAGAGCAGAAGCACAAGTTTCAAATGAACTATGATGGGCAAGAGTGGTAGAATTTTTTTCTTTTCTTTTGACAACTTGAAGATGAGTCACTCCACTTCTAGACCAGGCAATGAGTGCTGAAGAACAATCAGGCTCTACCAAAAGAGACAATTCAAGCGTCCATATAAATAAACAGCTTTAAATACCTAAACTCTACTGGGAATGCTACAGACCAAGGAATCTGAAGTGCAGGATTGAGAGGAGAGGAGGAGAGAAGAAGCTGCACTTCAAATAACAACTTTCTGAAACAAACACTGCTGCCAGCCTGGGTCTGCTGCAGTGACTGCATAGCTGACCCTGCTTTGAGCAGGAGACTGAGTCAGAGGCCTCCTGAGGTCCCTTCCCAACTTGTATTATCCCTGTGGTCCCCCAGCAACTCATCTCCTGCCCTCTAGGTTGTGTACTTAGCTTGAGTTTCTCTGGGATAAAGTGTTAGTAGACTTTTGTTAAAGCCCTCCAAGAACAGTTACCCATGTTACAAATCCAGACCACAATTCTGCATGCTTTGCAGGCTCAAACAAAGCAAAGCACACATCAGGAGGGAGCCCTGGGATGATATATCAAAGTCTGAAGAATACAAATGATTTAACAAGTGTGTAGGTGTTGAAAGCCAGGAAGAACCATCATGGCAATTGAGTGTGACCTCCTGAACACATGGGCCAAATCTTTTTAACTAGTAATCTGCAGCAAACACTTCTTTGCAATTATCACTGCTCATAATTGCAGGACCATTACAAACACCTTCAGAAGTTGAGATACCTTAAGATCTTAACCACTTGAGAGGATACCAGTTTAGGAAAGAAGCAGTAAAATCCTTTTGCAGATCCAGGTGCTTATTAACCACAAAAGGAAAAAGGAGGCCCCAGCTATGATTTGGGACCACAGAGAAAAGCCTTTTCTTCTCCATACATTGCTGTTCTCTCCCCAGGGCTCACAACCTACAATTAAGTCTGGATTTGGAGTTCACATCAAACTGAAAAGGGCTGCAAGACTGACCCAGACTCAAATAACTTCTTCCATCTCCTGGTGCTGAAAAGTGACATGACATACCCTTTACATCACAGGCTCAGAAGGAATATGAAAACACTTATAATTGAATAAATTGATATTGAACAAATTGAATAAATATATTAGTGGCTGAACACTTGGATTCCTATCACAAAAAGACAGACTGATTCACACTGGTCTGGCAGCACAAAGCTCCTCAGTAGAGTACACAACCACAGATGCTGGTCTCCCTGTTCAGACAGGCAGCTTGACTGACAGACAAACAGACTCACAAAGGAGGAAGCTAGTTAATGAACATAACCTTCTCTGTGTCAAAATTCACACACATACCTTTTCTTTTTAATTCAGTAATGTTAAAAATGGGATTCAGCTCCAGAGACACCTACATCTTGGCATCTAGACACAGGAGTTAGCTGGTTGTTCAAGCTAAGTCTCAGTGGCGATCTAAGAGTCAAGTTAGCAACCAGCTAAAGCCAATTTGGATGTCCCAGGCTGCCCTCCCTCTGCTCTCCTTTAGCCCATAAGTCCTCCACAGATGCTGTATTAGATTCACAAGCCTCATCTGGCAGTTTTGGCTACTCGGTATCTGTATGTGGAAAGTTGAATCTCACTCCCACATTTGACAGAAGCTGGATTTAGGTGCCTGATTCTAGAGCTGAACAAAACCATCCTCTCCCCGTTCTGTGCCAACTGTTTGCATCATTAGATGTCTCTTCCCCCTCTGCTTCATCTTAATGTCTCCTAAAATCCCCTGTAAGGAATCTTTTGGTAGTTTGCCATGTTTCTAAAGAGTTTTCAGACTCTTGTAGAGGGGGGTCAGAATTAATTACTAGGTAAGTCACTAATAACCACATTACAAATTTCCTTACTCCTAACAAGCAGGATTTAAGCTGCCCCATCTGTGAAAGTACCAGTTCAAGTCTAGGTTTGCTTCTTTAGTATTTTGTATGGGAGGGCTTTGCCAGGCTGTAAGAAAGAGAGCAGGAATGGTTTGATGCAAACAGTAGGTGAACCAAAGTTCATTGATGGCTCAAATGAGTCACCAGATTTTGTAGCTTTCTGCCTTTGAGGGACCTTCTGCTACTTGGGCTAATTGGCATTTAGTAGCTGGTCTTTAGAGCCGCATCTGTGAAGAACAAAATTTTCAAATCCTATGGCTGGAATTCACTTTCCTAATCAGAAAAAGAGACACATAAAACAAATAAGTGAACAGACTAAAAATATTCACAAATCAAATGCCAACAAGCTGCTAATGTCACCCTCTCTTTAATCACCTGGTTCATTTAGCTCAGTCAAACAGTGCTCTCAGTGGAATGAGTCCAGACCCCACCATGTCTGCAGCATCTCCACAAAACCAAGCTCCCCGGGTACACAGTGTTAGCATTTCTCCAGCCACATGGGAGGAAAATGTTTTATAAGCCTGAAAAAGAGACAGAAACTTGGGCGTGCTTTTCACATGGGCTCATGGCCAAGAAGAGCCTGTCCTACATCAACTTTCTCTCCCCAGGAAATTTCCAGCTCAGCATCCTCTTTATGAAAGATTGATGTGGGGGAATTACTGGGCCAGGAGAAAAGCTTTTAAACTTGCACTGCTTCTTTGTGCAGAAGGACACGTGGGCTTTTGCTATGCCCTGCTACAGTGCAGGCACAGAAGCAGGTTAGAAAGCAAAAAAGTGCAGCTCTCCACTGTCCTCCTATGGACCTCATGGAAACCATCTCTTGCTCAGACCCGAGATAGATGATTTACATCAACTGAAGAGGTTTGGTCAGGAAATAACCTTTCCATTTCTTCTATATTCGCATCTTCTCTGGGAACTTTGGCCAGGATGCTTCATGGTTTCAAAGATGGGAAACTGCTGCAAAGGTTAGAAGGGTCCTCAAACCTCCAGCTCTTTAAAAAAATTGTTTCTTTGCTTATGACTTTACAAAAAGGAGTTCTTCAAAAGGATTTTATGGCTACATACATCTCCAGAGGATGCAATGTAGTTCCCCTGATATCAGTTTTTAAGCTCTTAGGTTGTAGGCAAGTCAGGTTTTCAAGCTTTTCTCTACAGCCCTAGGTAGGAGCTACCAGACTGCCACTCTCAATGAAGATATAGTCATTGCAACAAGCTGGCAACCTCACAGGGACACTTTGCCTCCTAGAGCTGGGCATTTAAGAAGTAGAATTAAATGACAAGGTACACAATATGAGACATGGCAGTACAGCATTTGGTCCAAACTTGAGGATGATTTCTTCTAATCCAAACTGTCTTCAAGTTTCTGCATGACTGACATTCAAGTGATCCTTATAGTCAAGAGAAATGAAACAAACTTCAGTTCATTACAACTATACTCGGGGGGGGGGGGAGAAGGGGAGTAGGGAGTTTCAAGCTGTAAATCCCAACACACAGACTCTCAACAGCATAAAAACAATCTATCCGGAAGAAGATGTTCTCCCCATCCTGCTAGTATTATTCACACATTAAATCAGAACTGGCAATGCAATCGCTTCAGATGAGCTGTTCTTTTTTTTATCATGATGAAATAATTCCCCTTTTTAAACATTTCTAACTGTTCATATAGATGCATTATTGAGGTGACAATGCAGATTTCCAAAATGATAATGCACTCAATTTCTTTCAAAGCAGTAAACAGACAGGATGCTAATGAATTAGAGAAGTATTAAAAAAATTTGGTTTTCAGAAGGAAGTGTTTTTAAGTATATAAACCATCGCAACAACTATCGATTGCATTTTCATGACAACAAGGCAGGGGGAGGCTGATTTATGACAGTAACCCACCCTAACGATCTAACCAGATTTAATAGAGTTGCTGTCCCATGACACCATGATGTATATTTTTGTAGCAATCCAGAATATAATTTGCAAGGAGTAACAGATCGTTCTTCAGCCATAAAGTTGTCAGGAGAGGGTCTCCAGCGTTGTCTGTGAGACGGTGATGTAGGCAGAAGGACTGCAAAACCTCACGGGCTGGGGGAGAACAGAGGGATCTCAAATTTATGGATATGAGCATTTTCAAGAGACTGTGTTGTTACTAGTTTTATTTTAACCATAAAGCAAAGGTAACAACATCTCCATAAGAATATGCAGTGTTTACCAAACTTCACTTTTCACTGTCTGACAAAAAATTGCAACAGGGGCCTTACTGTTTAAGTTGACAATGTAGTATTTAGTTGTCCAGAGACAGCTGGAAACAGCTTTCCCTCTGGCAGTCCTGAGGTTAAGGAGAGGAGGGTGATGTTCCTGAAATGCCTTAAGGAAGAACACCCACATTCACAGGCTGCCGAGACACAACAAATTGTGCAGGAGATGCCCTGAGATACCTACACAGCTTTGTAAATCCAGCCACCACCTTCAGTCCTGGGCTGGCAGGGTTATAAGGAAGCTCCCACTGGATGAGAACCCTGTTTACTACCCAGTCCTCTAAGTGCCTCACACAAAAGTATTTGTACCTGTTTATCATAAGCAGAGCTAATGAATACCTCGTCAAGCTTTTTTTTTTATTATTCCCTGTGTTTCAAAGCTGTGTTAAATAGGTGAGTGGTAAATAAGACAACTCTCCTACCCCTCCACCATTCTCATGATGCCTTTCTTCTTCTGTCTCAGGAGATCTCCAACACCCCCATTCATGAGGGATTGGGGTTTCTTCTTTGTTCTTTGCACATTGCCCTATCACCTTCGTTTAACGTACACTGGCCTCTCCACCAAACCTCAAAGTAAATCTGATCCCCAGGAGCACTAATACACCCAGAGATGCTTCAAGCAAAGTGTAAGGTGGAAAGCAAAGAGGACCACAGGTGCTTGCTTCAGACTGAGAGACTGGCACAGCAGCAGGCTTCCGGGGGGGGGGGGGGGGGATAAAAAAAAAAAAACCTATTTCCACCCCCCAAGGACGCTGAATTTTTTCCTTTCCCTAAGGAAAAAAAAAAAAAAAAAAAAACCACAAAACAAAAAAAAAAAAAAAAAAAAAAAAA